>APFE030446030.1:95852-139824 GCA_000404065.3 Pinus taeda
AGAATATACATCAAATGAATTTGAACAATATCTTCGCCAACATGGGATTAAACATCAAACAACTGTGCCTTATAATCCCCAACAGAATGGTGTAGTTGAAAGAATGAACAGAAAAATTTTGAATATGGTACGATCCATGCTTCTTTTCAAAAATGTAAAGATAATGTTTTGGGCTGATGTTGTTCTATGTGCTGCATATATAAAGAATAGATGTCCATCTAGTGCTATAAGAAACAAGACTCCTTATGAATTGTGGTGTGGACATGTTCCTTCGGTCAAACATCTCAGGATTTTTGGTTCCACCTGTTATGCTTTGATACCAAAGGTACATAGAAACAAACTTGGTGCTAGAAGTCGTAAGTGTATTTTCTTGGGGTATTCAAATACCTCCAAAGCATACCGCCTCTATGATGAAGAAAATAAAAAGTTTGTTATATCTAGAGATGTAATTTTTCTTGAATCATCCAAATCTGACAATGTTGTTGAGCGGCAACTTGATCGCTTGGATAGATTCGCAAAATTGAAATCATTTCAAGAATTTGAAAATCAGATTCCACATCTTGAAGGGGGGATTCCTATACTAGATCAACATGTGGAATCTTCTTCTGAAGAATATTCTCCCCCATCTGAAACTCCAACAACGGATGATGCTTTTAAGTGATGTAATTGATAGAATTGGGAGACTCAATCTTGATTCACTCCCAACTCAATCAACAGAGCACCCTGGACCATCTCAGAAAGGTCCCCCAAAGTGGCTGACAAAGACACTTGAAAGTGTTCATCCTGATGAAATTGGAAAAACAGGAACCAGAAATGCAAATCGACAAAATGGAGGTGATGTAGATGACTCTAATTCACCTGTTGATATGGATGTTTCTTATGATTGTGAATTGAACTTGTCTACAGATTTTGAACCAACTTCCTTTAAAGAAGTTGCTTCTCATGATGAATGAAAGAAGCAATGCAAAAGGAGTATGATGCCCTCATAAAGAACGGCACTTGGAAGCTGGTTGATCCTCCATTTGGAACCAAACCAATTGGCTGCAAGTGGGTCTACAAGAACAAGTACAAATCTGATGGCTCACTTGACAAGCACAAAGCTAGGCTTGTGGCAAAAGGTTTTGCACAGAAGGAAGGGGTCAATTATGAGGAAACTTTTTCCCCCACAGCAAAATGGGTCACCATCCGGACACTCTTTGCACTAGCAGCTCAGAACGGTTGGAAAGTCCATCAAATGGATGTAAAAACTGCCTTATTGAATGGAGATCTAAAAGAGAATGTTTTTATGTCCGAACCTAAAGGATTTGTTTTGAAAGGACATGAACATAAAGTATGCAAACTTGTTAAGTCCTTGTATGGCCTCAAACAAGCACCACAAGCCTAGTATGAAAAACTAACTGAGCATCTTCTGAAACTCAACTTCAATCATTTTGATCTTAATGATGCAACTTTATTTGTCAAGAAAGTTGGCACAAAAGTGGTATATCTTGTGGTATATGTAGATGATCTTTTAATGACAAGCAACAATGAAAGCTACATTGCATCCATAAAGAAGGAATTGGGCAAAAGTTTTGAAATGATTGATTTGGGCTATGTTCATTACTATCTTGGCATTGAAGTAACCCAATATCCAAAGTCCATATTTCTTTCTGAAAAGAAATACATTGGAGATTTGTTAAACAGATTTGGCATGATAGAGTGCAATCCTCTTACCACTCTAATGGAACAAAACTTAAAGCTCACATCTATTGAAGGAAAGGAATTTGAGGATGCAACAAAATATAGACAGCTTGTAGGAAGTCTCAACTACCTTACTACTACCAGACCAGACATTTCATTTTCTGTTGGAATCCTCTCCAATTTTATGCAAAATCCTTGTGAGGGACATTGGTCTGCTACAAAAAGAGTTCTAAAGTACTTGAAGGGAACTCAAGACTATGGAATCAAGTACACATAGGTGGATGACTTCAGTTTGATCGGATACTATGATTCAGACTTCGATGGAGACAAAGAAACTGGACTATCTACTTCAGGATATGCTATGAGTCTTGGATCAAGAGCTATCTTCTGGAGATCAAGCAAACAATCAGTTCCAGCAGATTCCACAATAGAAGCAGAATACATGGCAGCAGCTGAAGCAACAAAAAAAATTGTGTGGCTCATGAAAATTCTTGAAGATTTGCAGGTAAAACAAGTACAATCAACTCCACTCATGATTGACAACACCTCTGCAATAAAGTTGGCCAAGAACCCAAAGTTCCATGATCAAACGAAGCATATCAATACTAAATATCATCTTATTCGACATCATGTTGAGGCCAAAACAATCCATCTCTGTCATTGTTCCACAAATGAGCAAATTGCAGACATCTTCACCAAAGCACATGGAATGGAAAAGCTTGAACGATTCAGAATGATGCTTGGACTCACCAACATCCCTTCAGATTAAGGGGGGGAATGTTGAAACCTAATCTTCATGATTGGGGGAATTTTATGTAAGTAATTAAATTAGGAATGTGAACAGTCATTGGGAGATGAACTGAACAATCACTCCCTATTGTATATAACATGACCTACCTATGGAATAATATACGAATCAGTTGTTTGTTTTGTGGAGTTAGTGCCTGGCCTGACAGCCTCAATGCTATTTAAATAAAGATCATGGACCAATCCGGTGTTAAGCCACGGGTCAAGTATTGGTAACACCGAAGAGAGAACGAATTGCTTGATCACTTCATGTTTAGAATATATCATGAACGTTGAATTTCAAGTTACAAAAGTACATAGTAAAGAAACACACTTTACCTAAATCTACACTAGACCAAGTTATACTTAACTATTTCCTCTGTGTCAAAATATCCTAACAAGCAACTGATAGAAACAAAACCTGCCAAAGTCCTGATCTATGCTACAATCATAGTTAGACAACAAAATGAAATAGTAACAATAACTCCAATAATCCAATGGAAAACATATATACAAATAATATATTTTATTATAACACCTATGGAGGGAACAAATAAATGCTAGCAGTCCCCCTCTATGGGATCGGTTCTTGGCTATCCTCAAACATCTTTAGCTTGTGTAGAGTTTCTCTCCTCTATAATGTGTAAATCCAACAAATAAAATGTTTAAGCTCAATGGGAACTCAAATGGAAGAAAAATGGTGTGCGACAGTGATAATAATCAAAGTTACAGTAGTGAGTGCAACAACAAAAATTATCAAAAGTGAATAATGAATGGAAAACCCTCATATTTATAACAAAATGTTGAGTTGTCCTTGAATAATGAGCAATAATAAAATATTATTAACCCCATTCTTGGAATAACCACTTTGAATATTTTATTATATTTGGTTAGGAGGGAAAAAGTATTTAAAATTTTATCTAGAAATAATAATTAAATAAATCATTTATTTATCATCTCAAGAAATTGGTTAGGGAATATTAAACAAATATGATTTATTTAATTATTCCTAAGGGATTTCGTCAAACTAGAAAAGGAATAATAATTAATTAATGATTCCTAAAGAAAAATAAGATAATTAATGATTTATTTGTTTATTTTTCATAACTGTGTCAAATATGACAATGAATATTAATTAAACAATGGTTTAATTAATTATTCCTAGAAGATAATTAAATAAATAATGATTTATTTAATTATTCTTCATGGGTTTGATTATAAATTACTTAACAAATGTGGTTTATTAAGTAATTTTTCACAGTGAAAGCAATTTTACTATGTTAAAATTGGCTTTACATGGTGTACTTCGATCCATCTAGTAAATTAGTATAGATGATCATTTTTTTGGTGATAACAGATTGCCCCCCAATGTACGAGTGTTAGGAGCAAAAGCTATGATCAAAGTACGTTGTAAAGACACAATCACTAGACAACAAAGTGGAGTAGGAGAGAGAGAGAGAGAGAGAGAGACCAATAGAGATGAAGAGAAAGAGGATAGGGACAGAGGGGGTGAGACCAATATATGTCTCTTTTTATGTTGCGGTACCAAATCTTAGTGAGGCGGGGGAGGCATACCTATCCCCACCGAGATAAATTAGCACAAGAATAATTTTGTGTACAAAAAACATAAAATTGAGCAATGGAGTACATGTTCAAGAGTGCATGACATGCTGGCATAATTGAGCTAAAAAATAATACAATGTGCCCCATGTACATAATGAATCTTGAAAAAACATGAGCCAAGATTGTATACAATATCATATAAGTATATGAGATATAATGGCCCTTACCTCGAAAAATGGGTGGGAGGGATGGTAGAACAATGGAAGAAGTCTTGCAGATCAAGGAAGGGCTCTACAAAATTGAATGGATCATCTTAAGCAGATGAGCATGATATGAAAACTGTGATCGGTAGGAACCAAACCCATCAAATCTGTGGAACTCTAGCTGAGGCTATAGCATAATATAAATGAATCAAGGCATGTAGATGGCTACCTGAAGGGCCACCTCCTCATGAGATTTGAAACATCTCACACAGACTGGGGAATCACGGGTACAATCTCCTACATCACTGGACCATCAAGTGTATGAATGACGAGCATGAAACAACCAAGTCAAAGGGGAATCATGAGACCTTCTTCTCGATCTGAGGTACCAAACAAGAATATAAGTTCAAACGAAGATACATCGCCCTCTAGGTCATTCTTTTGGAATAAATGAGTTGATGTCAATAAAATAGAGCGTGCGATAGGTGAGGCAATGAGGATCCTCAACTAAGGCACAAGGGAAAATAGTAATGTGATTGATGGAATGACACCAGGATTAGTGGAAAAAGTGGGACTGAGGGACAAACAAACATCTTCTCTTGTCAGTGCATAAAGTGCATGATTGATCTAGCAGCGCCTGACTCGACTCGGGAGGGGATGGTGGACAGTATGACAACAGGAAAAAATGAGAAAAACGAGATAAATGGTATACAAAGATGGATGGAATACTATGACATGATATAATGGGACGTGAAATAGACTCCATGGATGCAAAGGTGACTCATCAAGGATGCTCTGAACAAGGGTGACTCGATGATGCTGCCACACAGAATAGGCCCCATGGGGATCATGAAAGCATGAGTAAATGATGGTTACTCATGACACAAATTGACACGTGAGACAAGAAGCATTGATGGGAGGTGGTCCCTAAGGCAGAAGTGTCTCATTTGAAGAAATTCGATTTTGAGAAGCGACAAAGTGACCCTTCTTGGAAAAATGGCTTCCCAGTGAAGTGTCAAATCATCAAAAACTGAGAAAGACCCATTATAGTACTCGATGAGATATTTCCAATGGTGCTAAAAGTTTGTCAAAATGAACTATGGTCTCGTCGAGATGTGTGACAGAAGAACTGTGGGTTTTCCTATAAAAGGGTGTTTTCCCTCCAATTTGAGAGGAGGAGAAGGCCTAAACTCTTGTGGAGATCATAGCGGAAAAAATGACCATCATAATTGGGATCTGCTATTTTCAATCAAGTTGCCTTACTTGTCTCAAAATGGCTTTAATGCTTCTTGGAATGATGGTTCCTAGTGAATAATTAAGGGAAGAGGAAAACGAGAATGAACTACTAGAGGAGCTATTGAACATTCTCACCCACTAAGTCAAACATGGGCACTATGTGGACATAAAGTATAATATTTGAAGATATGGTATCAAACGTCTACGACATGTGATGTGCATATGGCTTACCAAAGAGGTCGGTAGGACAAACTATCCAAGGAATGGGAGGATAATTTACCATACCTAGATCTAGTGGGATCTAGGCCAAGACTTATGTTAATCAATTGAAAATATGGCTAGGGGAAAACCATCATGCCCCCAAGCATGGGATACTGCCTGTAAGCATATGTGTTGGAAGGGATTGATTTGGTATGAAATGGTGGGAATGATGCCACCTAGCAAGAGGATTTAGTGGAGCACCATTGTGTTTCGAGTGCTCGAAAAAGGGATTCAAGCATCTTGGCCCAACTTGGCACAATATTCTTCAAAGGATGATAAGGAGATGTAGGGGCATATGTGCCCCCCAGTATGCTATGGGCATACCAGATATATTTAGAGTGTTGGACTCCAAACATTTAAATGTTTTATGTGATACATAATATGATTATGCATTTTTATATGATGATTATGGTTTGCCATGTGCTTTTTTTTATGGTTGTCTTCTATGGTATACATGTGATAAATCCTACCTATGGAATAATATACGAATCAGTTGTTTGTTTTGTGGAGTTAGTGCCTGGCCTGACAGCCTCCATGCTATTTAAATAAAGATCATGGACCAATCCGGTGTTAAGCCATGGGTCAAGTATTGGTAACACTGAAGAGAGAACGAATTGTTTGATCACTTCATGTTTAGAATATATCATGACCATTGAATTTTAAGTTACAAAAGTACATAGTAAAGAAACACACTTTACCTAACTCTACACTAGACCAAGTTATACTTAACTATTTCCTGTGTGTCAGAATATCCTAACAAGCAACTGATAGAAACAAACCCTGCCAAAGTCCTGATCTATGCCACAATCATAGTTAGACAACAAAATGAAATAGTCACAATAACTCCAATAATCCAATGGAAAACATATATACAAATAATATATTTTATTATAACACCTATGGAGGGAACAAATAAATGCTAGCAGTCCCCCTCTATGGGATGGGTTCTTGGCTATCCTCAAACATCTTTAGCTTGTGTAGAGTTTCTCTCCTCTATAATGTGTAAATCCAACAAATAAAATGTTTAAGCTCAATGGGAACTCAAATGGAAGAAAAATGGTGTGCGACAGTGATAATAATCAAAGTTACAGTAGTGAGTGCAACAACAAAAATTATCAAAAGTGAATAATGAATGGAAAACCCTCATATTTATAACAAAATGTTGAGTTGTTCTTGAATAATGAGCAATAATAAAATATTATTAACCCCATTCTTGGAATAACCACTTTGAATATTTTATTATATTTGGTTAGGAGGGAAAAAGTATTTAAAATTTTATCTAGAAATAATAATTAAATAAATCATTTATTTATCATCTCAAGAAATTGGTTAGGGAATATTAAACAAATATGATTTATTTAATTATTCCTAAGGGATTTCGTCAAACTAGAAAAGGAATAATAATTAATTAATGATTCCTAAAGAAAAATAAGATAATTAATGATTTATTTGTTTATTTTTCATAACTGTGTCAAATATGACAATGAATATTAATTAAACAATGGTTTAATTAATTATTCCTAGAAGATAATTAAATAAATAATGATTTATTTAATTATTCTTCATGGGTTTGATTATAAATTACTTAACAAATGTGGTTTATTAAGTAATTTTTCACAGTGAAAGCAATTTTACTATGTTAAAATTGGCTTTACATGGTGTACTTCGATCCATCTAGTAAATTAGTATAGATGATCATTTTTTTGGTGATAACAGATTGCCCCCCAATGTACGAGTGTTAGGAGCAAAAGCTATGATCAAAGTACGTTGTAAAGACACAATCACTAGACAACAAAGTGGAGTAGGAGAGAGAGAGAGAGAGACCAATAGAGATGAAGAGAAAGAGGGTAGGGACAGAGGGGGTGAGACCAATATATGTCTCCTTTTATGTTGCGGTACCAGATCTTAGTGAGGCGGGGGAGGCATACCTATCCCCGCCGAGATAAATTAGCACAAGAATAATGTTGCGTACAAAAAACATAAAATTGAGCAATGAAGTACATGTTCAACAATGCATGACATGCTGGAATAATTGAGCTAAAAAATAATACAATGTGCCCCATGTACATAATGAATCTTTAAAAAACATGAGCCAAGATTGAATACAATATCATCTAAGTATATGAGATATAATGGCCCTTACCTCGAAAAATGGGTGGGAGGGATGGTAGAACAATGGAAGAAGCCTTGCAGATCAAGGAAGGGCTCTACAAAATTGAATGGATCATCTTAAGCAGATGAGCATGATATGAAAACTGTGATTGGTAGGAACCAAACCCATCAAATCTGTGGAACTCTAGCTGAGGCTATAGCATAATATAAAGGAATCAAGGCATGTAGATGGCTACCTAAAGGGCCACCTCCTCATGAGATTTGAAACATCTCACACAGATTGGGGAATCACGGGTACAATCTCCTACATCACTGGACCATCAAGTGTATGAATGACGAGCATGAAACAACCAAGTCAAAGGGGAATCTTGAGACCCTCTTCTCGATCTGAGGTACCAAACAAGAATAGAAGTTCAAACCAAGATACATCGCCCTCTAGGTCATTCTTTTGGAATAAATGAGTTGATGTCAATAAAATAGAGCGTGCGATAGGTGAGGCAATGAGGATCCTCAACTAAGGCACAAGGGAAAATAGTAATGTGATTGATGGACTGACACTAGGAATAGTGGAAAAAGTGGGACTGAGGGACGAACAAACATCTTCTCTTGTCAGAGCATAAAATGCATGATTTACCTAGCAGCGCCTGACTCAACTCGGGAGGGGATGGTGGACAGTATGACAACAGGAAAAAATGAGAAAAATGAGATAAATGGTATACAAAGATGGATGGAATACTGTGACATGATATAATGGGATGTGAAATAGACTCCATGGATGAAAAGGTGACTCATCAAGGATGCTCTGAACAAGGGTGACTCGATGATGATGCCACACAGAATAGGCCCCATGGGGATCATGAAAGCATGAGTAAATGATGGTTACTCATGACGCAAATTGACACGTGAGACAAGAAGCATTGATGGGAGGTGGTCCCTAAGGCAGAAGTGTCTCATTTGAAGAAATTCGATTTTGAGAAGCGACAAAGTGACCCTTCTTGGAAAAATGGCTTCCCAGTGAAGTGTCAAATCATCAAAAACTAAGAAAGACCCATTATAGTACTCGATGAGATATTTCCAATGGTGCTAAAAGTTTGTCAAAATGAACTATGGTCTCGTCGAGATGTGTGACAGAAGAACTGTGGGTTTTCCTATAAAAGGGTGTTTTCCCTCCAATTTGAGAGGAGGAGAAGGCCTAAACTCTTTTGGAGATCATAGCGGAAAAAATGACCATCATAATTGGGATCTGCTATTTTCAATCAAGTTGCCTTACTTGTGTCAAAATGGCCTTAATGCTTCTTGGAATGATGGTTCCTAGTGAATAATTAAGGGAAGAGGAAAACGAGAATGAACTACTAGAGGAGCTATTGAACATTCTCACCCACTAAGTCAAACATGGGCACTATGTGGACATAAAGTATAATATTTGAAGATATGGTATCAAATGTCTACGACATGTGATGTGCATATGGCTTACCAAAGAGGTCGTTAGGACAAACTATCCAAGGAATGGGAGGATAGTCGACCATACCTAGATCTAGTGGGATCTAGGCCAAGAATTATGTTAATCAATTGAAAATATGGCTGGGGGAAAACCATCATGCCCCCAAGCATGGGATACTGCCCGTAAGCATATGTGTTGGAAGTGATTGATTTGTTATGAAATGGTGGGAATGATGCCACCTAGCAAGAGGATTTAGTGGAGCACCATTGTGTTTCGAGTGCTCGAAAAAGGGATTCAAGCATCTTGGCCCAACTTGGCACAGTATTCTTCAAAGGATGATAAGGAGATGTAGGGGCATATGTGCCCCCCAGTATGCTATGGGCATACTAGATGTATTTAGAGTGTTGGACTCCAAACACTTAAATGTTTTATGTGATACATAATATGATTATGCATTTTTATATGATGATTACGGTTTGCCATGTGCTTTTTCTTATGGTTTTCTTCTATGGTATACATGTGATAAATGCCAATCTAGAATGTTATTTGAAATGGTATCTACATAGTTATTTTGGGCTCTTGCAAAATGACTGAAAGTAATGGTTTTAAATTCACGTACCAACAGCTTAACTCATAGGTATTTTCTAAATAGGACTTGGGTATGCACATGATACACCCTATTCAATTTCATGACAAGTAGTAAGGAATCTAAACAAACATGAAGATGAAGGATGTGATGAGCAAGGACATCGACTAACAGAACTATTGCTGCATCATATTCAGCCTAGTTATTGGTGGCAGATCCAACGCACACACTGTTCAAAAGGACTAACGCATGCAAGGGGGTAAAAATGGTCCAGGCTGTCGAGGCTAGATTCTGGAGAAGTGACTTGCACCGTCGGTGTGACTAATATATGGTGTGGATGATGAAATAATCTGAAAGGTGAAAAAAACAATAGATGAGATGATGCAACCTACCTAACTTCATGACAGAAATAACAACATGCAAATCAAAGGGATATGCTATGAGAAACAATTCTTGAGGTAAAGTTCCCTGGGAGAATTAGGAAGGAAATGGCCTTCAGAATTCTCCATAAAATACACCCCCTTGCCTAAGTGCAAGGGTAATTAGTGGTAGACATAGCTTCCATGATGTCCTCATCAGAATGGAAGATGGGCGAACGAGAGGAAGACTGACTACATGATGCGGTGGTGGTACATGGTGGATCAACCTGAGAAAGAAGGTTCACATACGCATCATCTGGAATGCTGGACGATGAGCTAGTAGATCGAGGGTCTACAGATGTTGAGACCTGGGATTCTGTCGAAAGATGTTCAATAGAAACACACACAGAAACCTTAGAAATATTTTCCTACGAGGAACTAAAGGATAATGACAGGTAAAGGATATGGCCTGTGGATTCCATCATCTTAACATCTGGGAGAGGGATCTTGATGGTGGAACCAGAATCCCCCTGTTCTTGTTTATTAGTGGTACCAATATCCACAAGTAGAGGAGTAGGTGATCCACTATGAGTGGTCTTGTATTCATGAATTCCCTCAATCCAATCGCAAAATTCATCGAGACAAGGACAACAATGGGAATATTGACCATGATGATCACACAAGGCACAAGGGTGATTTGTGCGTAATGTTCTAAGTTTCTTGGTTGGACCCGGTAAGGTAACATGGACCTCAGGGATATTTGAGTCAGGGAATGTTTCATGAACCAAAGGTTTAAGATCAGGGAGTTTAGGACAATTATTGGTGGCGTGCCCAACAACTTTACACAAATCACATGGAGGTGACGGCTTTGGGGCCTTAAGGGTGGGAGGAGCTTGGGGAGCCTTGTCCTTAGGTTCTTTCCACTATTCGTTTCTACCCTGTCTAGATGCTTTTGCAATAGGAGTGGGTTCCTGTTGAGGTTGTGATAGAACTGGAGTTGTGGCAGGGGCCGTAGGGATCGGTTGAACCAGGGTCAAAGCCTGATAAGGTCTTAGCTGACCAGGCTGAGCGCTTGTAGGGGATTCAATCTACCATACTAGGATCCCCAAAGTCATATTAGGGAGGACCAAGAAAGCCATGACAAGGACATAAAAGATTCATAGAGGAGGCAATAAGAAAGGTATCTGGCCTGCAAGATAATGTCCTGGCGAAACGGCTCCTGATGGGAACATAGGAGAATCACCCACAAATAGAGAAGGTCCTGGGGGGTGGATCCGGATGGCTCAGCTGGGATGGCAACCGCAGGGTGCTGAGGACCTGGTTGCAGATTAGATGTACCAGACTGCTTGAGAGCAACCCGTGACCCTTGTAACATGCAAAAACTCAAAGTGCTAGGCTTTGAGATGAGAGGGGGAGGACCAGGGAAGGCACCCAACAATGAGGAATCTTTGTAGACTCTGGGTGAAACAATGGTGATAGGAGTTGAAGACTTCTTATCTGAAATTGAAGAGATAAAAGACTCGGGGGAGGTTGCAGATGCTAGCATGTAGTATTTCAACTAATCGATGGTGATGATCTTCCCCTCATGTGGGAAACACATCTGAGGGAAAACTGTAGATGCGATGACTCACATGGAATATGTGTAACTACAACCCAAGAAATTTTAGTAATCTAAAGGGGCATCGATAACCTCGATGTCTACATGGACAATCTTGCTTGCAAGAGTCACTAGAAAATTGAGATACATGCCAAGACACTAGGAGGAGTGACCGTCCTAAGCATGCAAAGTGATGGTGGATGGGGAAAAATCAGGTGACTTAAGTTGTTTCCAAATGAGAGCGAACAACACACAGGTGGATGAACCTTCGTTAATAATGCATCAGGAGATAATGGCATTACGAACTTGGACTGGTATCTGGAAAGTAATGGATGAAGGTAATGGGGGATGTTCTGATGTATCAATTGGGAAGACAACAAAACGATTGTCTGAAGTATCTACTGTACCCAAAGAAGTTAGTAGAGTTTTCTTTTGAGATGGGCATGACAGGATTATCTCCAGCATTGACATGGCAACAAGTGATTGTGCCAAGTATTTTACTATACTGTATGTATGGAAAACTTAGTTAGAAGTCACATTACGACATAATGATCCCTTCGGGATCTTGTGAATGGCCTCAAATTTAGGTTGAGAGATTTGTAGCGAACCATTTTGTGTCATAAGAGACTCAGTAGATGCTTTGTTTTTTGACTCAATGGCAGATGAATTTGATGGCTTGTCATATTGACGTGATCAAGTTTGCAGGTTGATATTTGAGGGATTAACCTCATCAAAATTCATCATGAGGATCTAGTAGTCACCAGTACAAGAAGCTTGGGCAGGATGGGCTGCTTGACCTGGTTGAGGTTGAGTAGCAACAAATCCTTGCTAAGGGAAAGGAGTTGTAAGTAATGTTGGTTGAGATGGCATAGGATTCTGAGGCAATTGTTGACCTCTAGAAGATACTTGAGCTTCCCACATTTGGTGCATCTGGGGTAAGAAAGGACACTAATGTGTACAATGGCCATGTACACCACAACATGCACAAGGCTTGTTCATATGAATATCCTTTTTCTACTAGGGTTGACTGCCCTGTTGTTGGTTGTTAGTGTTAGTTTGGTTCCACTGGGGTTCACTAGGTTGATTACCTTGATTACCCTGGGTACCCTTTTTCCTATTATACCTTTTCTTCAAATTTTAGGGATTGGTCGCACTTTGTTGTGTAAACACTTGACCCTGAGGGGCAGTGGTTGTTGGTGCTGAGGATACATGGGGGGCTACGCTATTAAGGCTTAAGGGGCTGGAGCGTTCAACTGTGCATAGGAAGGAGCAATGGTTTGGTAGACAGGTTGAGCATTGGTTGTCCCCAAAAACATGTTACTAGCAGGAGGGGCATAAGTGTTGGAGGAAATGATGCACCCCTACAAATAGCCATAAATTTCCTAAGTATATGGTAAAGAGTGTGAAAGTGTTCCAACAATACTGTTAGCAGCATGATATTCCCCTAGTGTATTGGCACCTCCAGGTTGAGGGAGGCTTGGAATGATAGTATACATATAACTAGATTGCACATAAATCAGGTCATATCTCAGAGAGGTTTGGAGAGATTTTTCCTCTGTCTGAGGAAAATGGCATGCGACATATTTATCAATGGGTGATAAAATGCTCCTAAGAAACCAATCTAGATAGACATGATCTTCGAAGACATGTGCTCCTCCTTCCACGCCATTCCTGAACATGATCGTAAAGAAAAGTGGTGAAGGAATCCTAGAAAGAGGTCAAGAGCTCCGTACCATCATCGTATCAGAGAGGTAACTGAAAATATGAGAGGAACTCTTTAGCAAGCGTCATGAAAATGGAATGAGATGCAATGGGTTGATCTACATACCATTTTTCAACGTGTTCAATGAGTGTGCCTTGGAACAACTGAAGATGAATGGAGTCATCGGTAATGGAATTGGATGAACATCACATGTGGAAGGAGAGGACATGATTGCTAGGTTCCTCTCCAAAATTACCCTCAAACTTTGGGATGTCGAAGGGAAGCTTAGTGAGCATAGCAGACCAACTAGCATTGTGATGTATAGGGTTATTTATCAACTGGCTAAAATCTGGGAGACTTAACCCACCCATAAAAGGGAGCATGGGGGTTTTCGGAATGTTTCCTGAGACTGTTCCGCTAGATGTGACTACTAGAATAGAACTGAAGCCAACGTCAGGTTGGGTTCCTGGACCAGTTGTGGGACTAGACATGGTGACGATATGCGATCAAGGAGGCTCAGAATCAGATGAACCAGGAGAAGAGTTAATATGGGGAATCATAGGACTATGAACGCGAACCCTGAGGGGAGGAGTAATATGCCCAAGTGGAAACTCGGGACGAAGGCCTAAGAATCTCTGCGACAAACACTTGGGTGATGCAATGGTGGTAAGAGAGAAGTGACATGGAATTGGGGAAGGGAGATCAATAATATGCCTTTGTCTCTGTGTGGGGAGATAAATTTATTATGTTAAGTCTTGGCTTGGTGGTGTAAACCAAGCGCCCTTCACTTAAGGTGTTCTTATGCGTGTAAATGTGTTTATTAATTAAGCCCATATCGTGTTTGAAAAAAGGAAAAATATTGCTAAAAATGAACTGAAATTATAAATATAAAATGAACAACAAATTAATTAACTAAACCCACCCAAACTCGGTTTGCAAACACTGTGATAGTTGGTGGCGAAATCAACTGAAAACACACTAAAAAGGTCAAGAAATCTAAGTGTCAGTATGACTAGGATCAAATGAAATTATGCTGCTGGAAAGTAGTGCGGTAACAACAAAAAACCAGAGAGGAAGATTGCTGCAAAATGATAGGGAGATGGGTGTAAAACCTAGGGCAACCAATGGGTTGCTAAGGCCAAAGACCAAAGAAGTAACCTATCTTTGGAGATTTGAAACAAAAGGGTACATATCTTAAAAATATGGCTGAAAGTGTTGCAGAAACTCTGACTTCTTACTCAGCTAAAATCCTCCTATAAAGGTGGAAGCGTACCAGAAGCCCTAAGGGGCTAAATTCCACTTTGATGAGTAAATCAGAGTAGATCAATGCCTAAGTGGGGTGAGGACAGTGGTCAAGCAACCCAACAGACAGGTCTCGACAAAACCCAGAAACAGATCTGAAAAAATCCCGAAAACCTTAAAAATCATAGGTATTGACGTGATTCCAAGGAGATCGTAGTTTTTGGGCTGAAAGGTGTGCTCTGGACCTCAAGATTGCACTTTTGGGGTACAGAAGTGTGATTTTTGCTCCTTGATTCCTGGTTGGCAAGTCTAGGAAAAATTTGTCTTCTTTGTCGCGGTTCGTTCCTATAACCTCTGGAAAACACCAGAAAACTTCCGAAAGTTAGAAATTTGACAGATCTAGCATCAGAAAGCCATTAAACAACATTAAGAGACTGAAAAACAAAGAAACCCTAAGCTAAAAACTGAAGGTCACCGAGGTTTCTAGATCAAAAGTAAAAACCGAGCTATATACCCAATTTTGTTATAGTGTTTTATCCTCAAAGGTGTACGAAAAGGAAACACTTAAGACTGTGGATGACAAACAGTTTCAACAATATAAATGGCTGTTAAACACTGTAGATCTGTAGCAACTGATAGAAACAAAACCTGTAAAATTCCTTATCTATGCCACAATCATATTTAAACAATAAAATGAAATAGTAATAATAATTCTAATAATCCAACGGAAACCATATATACAAAGAATAGATATTATTATAACACAAATGAAGGGAACAACTAAACGTTACTAGTCCCCATCTATGGGATGGGTTCTTAGCTATCTTCAAATGCCTTTAGCTTGCGTAGAGTCTCTCTCCTCTATAATGTGTAAACCCAGCAAATAAAATGTTTGAGCTCAATAGGAACTCGAAAGGAAGAAAAATGGTGTGCGACAGTGATAATAATCAAAGTTACAACAATGAGTGCAACAATGAAATTAATCAAAAGTGAATAATGAATCAAAAACCCTCCTATTTATAACAAAATATTGAGTTATCCTCGAATAATGAGCAATAATAAAATATTATTAACCCCATTCTTGGAATAACCACTTGGAATATTTTATTATATTTAGTTATGAGGGAAAAAGTATTTAAACTTTTATTTAGAAATAATAAATAAATAAATGATTTATTTATCATCTCAAAGAATTGGTAGGAATTAATAAAAAAATAATGATTTATTTATATCCTAAGCGATTTAGTCAACTTGCAGGAATAATTTAATTAGTATAATAATTATTTCTACAGAAAAATAAGATAATTAATGATTTATTTGTTTATTTTTCATAACTGGGTCAAATATGACAAAGAATATTAATTAAACAATAGTTTAATTAATTATTCCTAGAAGATAATTAATTAAATAGTGATTTATTTAATTATTTTTCATCGGTTTAATTATAAATTACATAACGAATGTGGTTTATTCAGTAATTTCTCATAGTGAAGCAATTTTACTATGGTAAAATTTGCTTTACACGGTGTATTTCGATCCATCTAGTAAATTAGGCTAGATGATCAATTTTTTGGTGATAACACCTGGCACAACAGTAATGAATTTTTCTCGAAATAATAATTTTTAATAGAGCTCAAATAAAAGGAAATAGAATTTGGCTCTGATTTCAATTTTGCAAAGGATATAAGAAGGAAAATCATTGATGTAGAATCTAGTGCTTTGATCACGATCACAAAGATCCAACCAAACAATCCAGAGCAGCTTGAAGAGGGGGAGTGCCAATTCCACTCACAAATATGGGTGAAGGGCACCCCATTCCATTTCATCGTTGATAGCAAGAGCCAAAAGAATCTTAAACAAATTGATTTCATCAAGATATTGAAGTTGTTGACAGTGTCACATCCCAACCACACACCATTAGTTGGTTGAGCCAACGAGGAAACATTTGTGTTAGCTAGGAGCGCTATCGGTCCTACGACATTAAGCCCTTCAAATATGATTTACTATGTGATGTTTCCCCACTTGAAGTTTGTGATGTGACTCTCTTAGGAACACTTTATATGTGGAAACATCATATTTTTATGAGTCTTTTACTCGTAGTATCATTGTTCCTCTCAAAGGTCAACCATACAAGATACCAAAAGTTGTCCCAACTACTACAATTTCATTGATCTTAGAAAAATAGTGCCCAAAGGTACTCTCTTTGACTGCAAAGTTTGTTCTCTTCATGGTTTGATCAGATGGTGAAAGGAACATTAGTGCAACCACCAAAACCTTTGCATGAGGCCTCTCTACAAAATAAAAGAAAGTGGACAAGATTATAGATACATACAAATATATTTTTGCTCCTCTCATGGGGGTGCCTCTACACTTCTAGGTCAACACACTCGATTAACTTGATACATGGTTCTCCTTTACCTAATGGACCAATATATAAATTCTCTCTCTTGGAGAATGAGGAAATATAATTTCACATTCATGAGCTCATCTAAAATGGCCATAATCAACCAAACTCCTCACTTTCTGGGAATCAAATTGTATTGGTGTAGAAGAAGGATAGGACATGGAGACTCTCCATTAATTATCAAGCCTTGAAAAAAATCATTTCCAAGAATAAATACCTACTCCCAAGGATTCATGATGTTTTTGACTAGCCTAAGGGTGCCAAGTTATATATTAATATTGACATGAAGTCAGGGTACCACTAGGTCCCAATTGAATAAACTGGTGTATGGATGGTACAATTCAAATCTAATGAAGGCCTCTTCGAGTGGTTGATCATGCTCATTGGCTTGAGAAATTCTCTAACAATGTTCATGAGGATGATGGATGATATCTCAAGACCTTTCAAAACCTTTTATTTGGTTGTATACTTAGATGATATCCTCATCTTTAGCAAAACTTGGGAAAAACATTTCCAACACATTTAGCGAGTCTTGAGCACCTTGAACCAACACAAGTTTTATGCCAATTTAGAGAAATGCTCATGTGGAATGAAGAGGGTTTAGTTCTTGATATACATTGTGCATAATCATGGGCTGCATATGGACTCAAACAAGATCCTTGAAGTCATTCGAGATTGGCTAGCCTTGGTGACTCTAAGAGACCTTATTGGCTTCTTGAACCTTGCTAACTTCTCCCAAGGATTCATGTTGGGGTTCTATTATATCACTTGGCCTTTGAGTTGAGTGACCAAGGGAGGAGAACAAACATTTTTTTCTAGTTTGGGTCACAACAAAAGGAATTTAAGGATTTGAAACACCGCCTTTTCTCTGCACCAACCCTCACCTTGTCATACATGTGACAACAATTTGATATTAAGACAAATTCCTCTGACTATGCTTTTGGTGCAACCCTCACTTAACAAGGACATCCAATGAATTATCATAGTGAAACACTCTTTGATATTGTCTAGAGATACGACAACAATGATAAGGAGAATTACTTCATCGTTTAGTCTTGTCGAAAATTGAACAATTTTATTCTTGGGAAGGAGGTGATCATTCACACTGACCATAGGCCTTTGCAATCTATAAAGACACAAGGAAAGTTACAAAATGATTGTCATAGAAAATTGTTCACATACTTGCAATAATTCCATTTGAACATCAAATACAAGAAGGGTATCACAGTTGTGGCACTAACCATAGTTCTTAAATCTTGTAGGAATGAGAGCTCTATGTGGCTATAGTTATACAATAATGACTCTAACTTTGTTGCAACATAATGGGTGTTGATGGAAAGGAAGAAAGTTCCAAACTTCCACCTTTAAGATGCACCCTTATGCTACCTAGGCCACCTTTGTGTTCCTTCAAGCAAGTGTGTCAAGTTGATCTAGGAGGCACATTACAATTAAGTGGCAGGGAACTTTGGTGTGGAGAAGATAGCAACAATACTTGAACAATATTCCTACTGGCCAAAGCTTCAAAAGGATGTCTGAAGTAACATCAAATCATACACAGCCTATGTCATTACTAAACCAACCATTAATAAGCTAGGGTTGCACACTCCTCTACCTGTCCTAGACAAGCCTTAGGAAACATTCTCCATGGATTACATGCTAGGTTTTCCATCCACCAAGCATGGTGATGGTTCTGTGTTTTCTCTTCTTGAAGGATTCTCTAAAATGACCATTCTCGCATCCCACAAGAAGAGTATCACACTTGAGGTTGTTGTTAAACTCTTATTTGTGTTTGGGTTCATTTTGGGCTACCTCAAACCATTAATTTAGATAGTGATAACAGATTCCTCAACACATTTTGGTCCAATCTATGGTGTCTCATGGATACCAAATTAACCAAATTGACTTCCTTTCATCCCTAATCATATGGACAAAAATAAGTTCTCAATAGTATGATTGTGCACATCTTGCGGATGTACAACTCCAAACATCCGCATACATGAGACGCAAACCTTCCATACATCCAAGTAGTTATAAAAGATCCCTTCACAACTCAATTAGCTATAGTCTCTTCCAGGTGTGCATGCGGTTCCAACCATTGGCCCCACATGATGTAGTTATTCAAATTGCATCTACACTGACAAATTCCTCCCATGCTTAGGTTGAGGTGGATAGGGCTACCAAATTTGTTGATTGGATCCTACATCTCCAACAATAGGTCCATGATATCCTATAGAGAGCCAATTGCAAGAATAGTAGTGATATTACTAACATAGGCTTCCACATAAGTTTCAGGTTGATGATAAGGTGCGATTAAATTTACAGAAAGAGAACCTCCCAAGCCCCAATGAGAAGCTAAGACCACTCTAATATGGTCCTTACACAATCACAAAAGTGGCAGATAAAAATGATTTTAAATTAAGCATTCCTCCTTTCTTTTGGCTTGCACCCGGTGTTTAATGTGGAGCTGCTTCAACCATAGTTTCTACCCTTATTGACACCTTAGAGGTAGTCGAGCAATTATCCCCCACAAAACTCAATCCTAATTACATTGAATAGTCTGCACTAGATCAGACCATGTACACCAAGACAAACAATACCTGTTAACAACACAAAACTCTACATTTAAACTACAATGTTTAAAAGAGAATCATTAACTTTTAGAAAACTTATTATAATCTTAAATATGTGTGTGCAAACCCAAAACCTCTCATAAACCCAATATAAAAGTGAGCAAATCGTAAAACCTTCTAGCAATTTTAAATATACAAATATCTAGTATACAACTATATTTTGTTTTAAATTGAATAAAAATAACTATATTATTATTATTATTTCTAATGTAAAGTATAACTAGTATAAATTCAACAAAAATTGAAATAAAAATTATGAAGTTTAATTTAATTAAATGTAACCCAAAAAAATTAAGTTAATAATATTAACTATATTTTATAAAACTTAAAAGAAAAATAATAAAACAATATTATTAATATTAAGTTTAAAAAATAATAAATATTCTTATATTCTTATTTATTATATAAATAGGACAAATCATACCTATATAAAACTATAATTTTATTATTGTTAAATGTCATTACTTTTAATAAATAAATAAATTTTGCACTCATTTAAACTGAATTCAAATTAAAAAATAAAATTCTTGATGGAAAAAAATTACCAAAATTCTTATGGATATTCCAAAAAATACCTTAGTCCCCTCGGGGGTGAGTCAACGTTATGATCACTATTTTATATCACATTGTAAAGCATGACTCGTACAGCACATCTTTCTTATTAAAATGTATAGATCTTTGGTATTAAAATGTAATGATGATGTCAACATTAGTCAACTTTTTGTGGCCACCCCTCTTCTCACCGACGAAGTCAATTAATCTAGAAACAAAATACGTTATTTAAATATAAAAGGTCATTGCCTTTTCTGTATTTAAAATACTAACACTGCAACCAAAACCTTTCGATCAATATCGGATTAAAACAAAAGGATTTAAATGGCAAGAACATGAAAGCATGATCCAGACTCCAAAGTCTAGAATCTCACCAGACAAATCGAGAAATACGGACCATTATATTGATGTGACAGAAGCACGTTAGAAGGACCGACATGCAATAACGTGACATCAACCAAGAATTTTTTCATTTGTCAAACCTACTTTGTAAACTTTCACAGTATGTGAATGAAAAAAAATAAACCCAAAACTTTATTTTAACTATTTTAATTTTAAGGAGGCGTTGCAATAGGTGAGGAAATGTCATTTTATCATCGAATGTTTTACTATTTTACTTTTTCGGAGGGGTTCGAATAGGTTATGAATGTATTTTTTAGTTATATTTGATGGATAAATTACTATATTACGTTAAAAGACGGGTTGTAATAGTTTGTTAATGTTATTTAAGTGGTAGTTGTAATAGGTTAGTTGTATTTGTTGGGTAAATTACTATTTTAGCTTAGAGAGTAGTTGTAATAGGTTAGTGATATCATTTTATTTTAAAATGTTCCGGGGAATGAAAAAATTTAGTTGTATTTGATGCGTAAGTCAATTTGTGATTTATTAAATTTTATTTTTAGGTGGTAAGACACGCAAGTGTAATGTTTTCAGTAATTGTAAATATTTAATTATTATAGTAAACAAATTGAATATTGTTATTTAAATTTATATATATTTTTATTTTGATTAAATTGTTTTTGAGACAAATGTTTTGATGATGACAATGATGTAACTCTCACATATCACATAGTTAGGGTAGAGAGTTCCCTATCCCTAACTATTTCCTTGAAGATTTATTCTCAAGGAACAGATCAAGAGGGCATTGGTATATGAGATGAAGAAAGGAGAATTAAAGGAGAGGTTTCTGTGTTGATATGTCAAGCGGATCCGAAAGCTAAGTCTGGTTAAGACCAGATCGTTGTGACATGTTAAGATTGTTAGTCTTACAAGAAGCATCCTGCATGTGACTAACAGCTCGGGGGGAGACTTTGGGCTCAAAGCGAGTCTCATGGTTGGGAGGAAATTTGGCGTCTTTAGTCGATGTTGATCGAAACAATCAACAATAATTACTATCGGAATGAGATATGTATTTACAACTTCCTGGAGGTTTAATTATACTATTGAAATAAAGATATGTATACTGTTTGGAAAATGTTAAATATATTGGTTCAGTTAAGGCATAATGGCTACTAATAGAAGTTTATAAATTGTATTCTAGTCATCTACATAAACTAGTAAGCCTTAAAGAAAACTCAACATGATCTACTGATTAGAACAACAAAGTTCTTTTAGAAGAATTATGCTTTTAGGGTTTACAATGAAAATACGCTTAAGGGAAATGTAAAATCTAAAAACAAGAATTTTCATAATTATCTAGAAACTTTTTAGAACAGAGGAATTTACAGTTCTGGTAAGAAAAGTATAATACTACAAACATATAAATATTACATAATAACAAAGGTAGATTCTTCAACACATTAAATCTTCGTTGCTAAGGAAATACCATTGATGAACAAGAAATTATGTTCTGAGGCCAAACTATACCTTTCACATATTTTGACCAAAAGAAAAGAAGATTTGTGTCCTAAGAAAACAGGAAAGAAAAAACAAAATTGTCATATGACGCAAATAACAGATTTGCGAATCAGGAATTAGGAAAATCCGAACCTAGAACCGAAACCCCAATTAAGCAAGGGATATTTGGTTAAAGAATACTTCAAGACTAGCTGCAAAAGAATATTAAAGATTTATATATAACAAGTATGGTTATGATGGGATGTGGGTCGAAACCCCAATTCCTTCAAGAAATAAAAATTAAATAACAAGAACATACCATATAGACAGTCTTGAAGCAAATATAATGGAAAATCAGCTAATGCTTTCTCTAAGAAATGATGAATGAAGAAAGAGCTAGTTTGGTTGGATAAATTGTATCTCTATGGAAAAATCTGGAGTCTGAGCAAGGGTATAAAATAAACCCTTTTCATTTACAAAAACCAAGTAGCTATATCTATATATATATATATATATATATATATATATATATATATATATATAAATATTAAGCACAAATTTTCTTCATAATGAAACTCTTTATTTGGTAAGGAATTTCCAGATACAATAATTACCAACTATAATCGAAACAGGATCAGTTAGGGTTTAATTACAAAACCAATTCTAGCCGCATACCCAGAACCTGAGATAGTAAGAATGACGACTCTATGTCTTGAACTCAAAGAATATACCCATGGGGGCCTCTCTACACATTGTCCCAATAAACATATAAACCCTTACGAAAAGAAACTAAGTATAGACCAAGTGCAACAGAGTTAGATGGTTTGATAATCAATTTCCAGTAAGAGCTGAAGCCTTCCTCCAGAAGAATCCAAAACAAGTTTTCACATACCCAGAGGCCAGAGGAAGAACAAGTCTACAACCCTCAACAAGATTCCAGGAGGTAAGCCTCGACCAACCGTTCTCAAGTGGTAAGAAACCTCGGGTGAAACCTAGCAAGCCAAGAGAAAATATTACTTATACACGAAAATATAAACAAATTTCAGCTAAATGATGTTTCAAACTGAACCTAAAAACTTGTACCTGGCCAGGGCTGCGACTACAAAGCATCTCTTTCGAAATGGTGAAACACTAGGGCGACTCGCCGCAAACCTAGGAGCCAACATATAATCAGGGAAAGATTGTAGTAGTGTAGGAATAACAATTTCAATCATTACAGAATGGTAAAAATAAACCTGTGTGAAATCTTAAGCTTGGGTCGGAATCATATTTCTCTTCCAGACGGAAAACATACTACCGAAAATACTCGACAATCTAGTTGACAATGGCGATAAGGGTTTTCTTGCTTCCATCAGATGAACTCACAAAAACAGAGGACCGTCGATCAGGAGATCTTCCCGAGTGGAAGCCAACAACTAGAGAGCAGATGAAAGACTTCAAAATCCTTCTCCCACCAACGCTTGGGAGGCCAAGTTCACTATATTAGAGCTAAGCTTAACAACTTTGTAATTATCATAAAGATAATCCATGTGTACAACTGGGAGCCCATTGAATATTAATAATAAAGGAATATCCCATTTGATATTATATATCTGCTTGGTGTAAAAGACATTAAATCATATATGTCAAGCACACTAACTTCAATGTTAATACAATATATGTGTGTGTGTGTGTGTGTGTGTGTGTGTGTGTGTATCAAACGAAAATTAAAATTGTATTGTTTTACCATTATTTTATTATGTTAATATTTATAGATGTGACAAGTGTTATCAGAGCACTCAGGTTGCAAAATT
Organism: Pinus taeda; assembly: GCA_000404065.3. NCBI lineage: Eukaryota > Viridiplantae > Streptophyta > Pinopsida > Pinales > Pinaceae > Pinus > Pinus taeda. Next base: position 119,836 of record APFE030446030.1, read on the forward strand.
GAGACCTCTGGAACAAACTAATAACAATGTTTGTGATGTGCACAAAGAGAGAGAGAGAGAGTTGAAAAAGTGAAAGTCAACCAGCATGAGGAGGATTGGACTTACACCACATAGACCCATGGTAGGAATGGGACCAACATCCTTTCCAGAAGCCAATCCTAAGGTATGGGTACAATTGGGAGAGGAGCGATGCAATACCAATGTTAACATTTTCAAAATGGTAGAAGAATGAATAGACAAAATGGCTAGGTTGCGGGCAGATAACGAAAATCTGATACAAGAACAGGAGAAAATTATGAAGATTTTTTTTGACAAACAAAATCAGCGCCAACTGATTCCCAGTCTCGAACATGGAAACATGACTGGAGTGCAGGAATTCAGAAATGAAAACTTAGAAACAGAAGGGAGTGAAGAGAATTGAGAGGAGGAATCTGATAATTTATCAGATCACAAAAAGAAAAAATGACAGAAAATTGAGTTGCAAAGTGAGTTTCGAAAGATCAAACCTCCCCTCTTTGATGGTGAACAAGAGGAAGTCATTGAAGCTTGACTTATCAACATGAATAAGTATTTTCAGTTGTATGAATATGATCATAACATGAAGGCTCGCTTGGCCATTTATCATTTGCAAGGAAAGGCCACCTTGTGGTGGGAGCAGGTGAAGACGGTCCGTGGAGTTAATGAGCATAACATAACTTGCAAAAAGTTTCAAAGGTATTTTAAGGAAAATACTTAACTGAAAGATTTTACGATGAGAAGGCGAAAGCGTTTGATGACCTTCGATTGGGTCAGTTGTTCATAGATGAATTCATAACAAAATTCACATCCTTAATACGATATGTTCCTTACATACGAGAAGAGAAAGAAAATTTGTATATTTTTATCATCCTTTTGTCATTATTCATGAAGGAACATCTCGAATTTGATAATCCGAAGACCATGGATGAGGTTTACGAAAGGCTTGTATATGCTATCAACAAAACAAACCAAAGGGTGATGGAGGAAAGAGGTGGTATGATAAAAAAGGGAATACAGTTTGTCTCTAGAAGCAAGGGAAATAAGATTGTTTTCAACAAAGGACCCCATAAAGGTCAACCAAACAGAAATATCAATAGAAATTAGCCCAAATTCAAATTTCCAAGTGAGTGCAAAGAAAATGAACAATTTGGAAAAACAAAAGTGGAGATAGTAGCTAGATCTCCAGTACAGTGTTGGGGATGTGGAGGACCACATTATGTTAAAAATTGCCTATACTGCAAGGGAGCAGATTAAGTGGCACAACTTGAGGAAGCATCAACTATGGGAGAAGTAGAGAGGAGTATTCCTAAAATAAATGCAACCCTCAGAGATCATCAAGCAGAGTACCAACCAACAATAGTAGAATTTTAAGGTAAGATCTTCTACCAAACTATATCTATTTTGATTGATCCACAACTACTTTGAGCTATATAAGCCAAAAAATGGTTAAGCAATGTCATTTGCAATCTCTTAAATTTAAAAACCCTTAACTAGCATAACTTGCCATAGGGGCAAAGAGGATGGTTCTGGATAAAGTCAAAAATTTCCCTCTGAGAGTAGCAGGGCAGCCTATTAAGGCAGATCTAAATGTCTTACAATTAGGATCATATGATTTCCTAATAGGTATGGACTAGTTGGAGAAACGTTGGTCCCTCATTAATTGTAAAGACAAAACTATTAATTACATGGATGAAGAGGGTATGAGACAAGAAATTCAGGGTATATGAATACCACTAAAAATGAGACCTGTAATAACCTCTCAATTAGTGGAATGTATTCAAAATGGATGTAAGATTTGTGCCATACAGATGGGGTATATCAATTCAACAGAAAAATATGGTACTCTAGAAAATATACTATGGTACAGAATTTTCCAGATGTAACCTAAGGAGATTCTGGGACTACCTCCAAAGAGGAATATATATTTTACTATTGAGTTGATCCCTGGAGATGCCCCAGTATCCCAAGCCCCTTATCGTATGAGCATACCAGAACTAACTGAATTGAAAATGGAGTTACATGAACTGCTTGATAAAAGTTATATTCACACAAGTGTCTCATATTGGGGAGCCCCTGTACTCTTCGTCAAGAAGAAATACATAATCTTATGGATGTGCATGGATTATCGACAGCTAAACAAGATGACAATTAAGAATAAATACCCTTTGCCTTGTATTGTTGAACTATCTGACCAATTAAAGGGGGCGACAACATTTTTAAAGATTGATCTTCGCTTACGATACCATAAAATTAGGATTAAGAAGGAGATATAGCCAAAACAGTCTTTAGAGCTCAGTATGGGCATTAAGATTTCATTGTGTTACCATTCAGGCTAACCAACACTCCCATGACTTTTATGTGTCTAATGAACAACAATTTTCATCAATATTTGGATAATTTTGTACTAATCTTTATTGAAGATATATTAATCTATTCCCAGAACATTAAAGAGCATAAGGAACACCTAAGAATTTTCCTTCAAACCTTGAGTGAGAATTAGTTGTACGCAAGTAAAACAAATGTGATTTCTTTAAGGAACAAATTCAATATTTGGGACACATCATTACCAAGGATGGGATTGTTGTAGACCCAGAGAAAATAAAAACCATGATGGAATGGCTAGTACCAAGGAATGTAGCTGATATAAGATAGTTCATGGGTCTGGCTAGATACTATAGGAGGTTTGTTGAAGGATTTTCTAGGGTGGCATACCCCATTACCTCTTTGCAAAAGAAGGAAAAACCTTCACTTAGACCACAAAATGTCAAAGAAGTTTTGACTAACTCAAGCACTCTCTTACTACTGCACCTATTCTAAGTATTTCGGACCCAAATAAAGAATACATCATTTGCACAGATGCCAACAAGGAAGGTGTTGGTGGCATGCTAACGCAAGAGGGGAGAGTTTTTGCTTATGAGTTGCAGAAACTTAAAGAGCATGAACAAAAGTATTCGGCTTATGATATGGAGCTGATGGCAGTAATCCATGCATTAAAAACGTGGCGACATTATTTGTTGGGTAAGAAGTTTTTACTAATGATATATCATCATAGTTTAACTAACTATTTTAAACAACCTACTATGAATGCTAGACAAGCCCGCTGGATCGATTTTCTGAGTGAATTTGACTGTGACATCAAACACATAAAAGGAAAAGAAAATTGTGCTGTGTATGCTTTAAGCCATAAGGTAAACTACAATTATGAAGTCTCTTTTAGTGAGGTGCATACCACTTTTAAAGATCAGATTAAAGAAGCAACATTACATGATCCTGAATATAAAACTTTATGGTAGCAAGCTAAAAATAAAGACAACAACAAACAACAGTAGGGATATGAGGTAAATCAAGAAGGTATGTTGATTTATAGAGGGAGAATGTATGTTCGAAACCAAAAAAATATTAAACAAATAATTTTAGATGAATACCACAAAATTCCTTTTGTAGGTTATCCCAGATATCAGAAATTAATCACTACACTAAAAAAAAAAAATTATGGCCCAGTATGAAAAAAGAGGTGGCCGAATACTTGGCTCATTGTTTGGAGTGTCAACAAGTGAAAGAGGAACGCCATCACCTAGCCGGATTACTCCACCCAGTGCCTATTATAGAATGGAAAAGGGAAACTGTTTCCATTGATTTTATTACAGGGCTACCTAAGTCTAAAAACAACAATGATTCAATAATGGTGGTAGTAGACAAGCTGAGCAAGTCCGCTCACTTTGTACATGTACAATCTACTTTTAAGGCCATTCAAATTGCTAACACATTTATGCGAAATATCTTTAGATTACATGGAATACCAAGGGTCATAATTTCCAACCGTTATGTAAAATTTAGATCAGCTTTATGGAAAGCCTTATTTGGAGGTTTAGGCACATAATTACACTTTAGTACTACCTATCAACCTCAAACAGATGGGTAGACTAAGTGGGTGAATAAAATACTGGAACATATGTTGCAGACTTATGTAATACAACAACCTTACAAATGGGAAGATTATATACATTTGTTGGAGTAGGCTTACAACAACAGTTACCAAACATCCTTGAAAATGAGTATTTTTGAAGTATTATATGGACGTAGGTGCAAGACACCCTCGAGTTGGGGCGGTCCAATGGATAAGTTAATGTTGGGTCCTTACATATTAAAATAGATGGAATATATGGTTAAAAAGGTGCACTCCAATTTAAAGACTGCCCAAGATCAATAAAAAAGTTGCTGACCAGAAGAGAAGTTTTTGGGAGTTTCAAGTGAGAGATCATGTTTATGTTCGTGTACGAGCCAAGAAGAGTACTCTGCATTGGGGTGGGTGTGCTAAATTAGCACCTTGATTTTGTGGTCCTTTCCAAATCCTATCCCAAATTGGACATGTGGCCTATCATTTTGCTTTGTGCAACCACATACATGTGCATAATGTTTTTCATGTTTATGTGTCAAAATATATATATATTATATATATTATGATCCTAGCCATATAATCAATTGGCAGTAAATATAGGTAATTACATCATTTACGAGGATATAGTGTGTTATGAATAATTACCAAGACAAACTGCCACAGGAAAAGCTGACTAAAGTTATTTTACTACTTGTAGGTCAAACCGAAGGTGATCTCTTGGTTGAACCCCAGGATATAATTGATCGAAGAGACGTAATGTTGCAGAAACAAGTTATCACCCAAGTTAAATTGCAATGGTAACACTTTGGGCCAGAGGAGGCCACTTGAGAGGATGAACACATTATGAGGGAGACATGTCCGAAACATCGGAACGATATTTATTCTTAGGGGGCGAAGATGTAATGTCTCTAGTAATTGTAAATATTTAATTAATGCACTAAACAAAATGGATATTACTATTTAAGTTTATATATTTATTATTTTGATTTGCACTAGAGAAACATCGGAACGATATTTATTCTTAGGGGGCAAAGATGTAATGTCTCTAGTAATTGTAAATATTTAATTAATGCACTAAACAAAATGGATATTACTATTTAAGTTTATATATTTATTATTTTGATTTGCAGTAGAGAAACATTGGAACGATATTTATTCTTAGGGGGCGAAGATGTAATGTCTCTAGTAATTGTAAATATTTAATTAATGCACTAAACAAAATGGATATTAGTATTTAAGTTTATATATTTATTATTTTGATTTTATTGTGCGTGAGGAAAATGTCTTGATGATGACAATCATGTAACCCTCACATATCAGATAGTTAGGATAGGCATTTACCTATCCCTAACTACTTTCTTGAAGATTTATTCTCAAGGAAGAGTTTGAGAGGGTATTGGTACCTGAGATGAAGAAAGGAGAAATAAAGGAGAGGCTTCCGTGCTGATATGTCAGGAAGATCCAAAAGGTAAGTCTAGTTAAGACCAGATAGCTATGACATGTTAAGATTCTTAGTCTTACAAGAAACATCCTGCATGTGAGTAACAACTAGAGGGAATAATTTGGCCTGAAAGTGAGTCTCATGGTTGGGAGGAAATTTGGCGTCTTTAGCTGATATTAATCCAAACAGTCGACAGTAATTACTATATTGTTTGGAAAAGGTTAAATGTATTGGTTTAGTTAAGGCATAATGTCTACTAATAGAAGTTTATAAATTGTATTTTAGTCATCTACAGAAACTAGTAAGCCTTAAAGAAAAATCAGCAAGATCTATTGATTAGAACAACAAAGCTCTTTTAGAAAAATTATTATTTTAGGGTTTACAATGTAAAACCCCTTAAGGGAAATGTAAACTTTGAAAACAAGAATTTACATAATTATCTAAAAACTTACTAAAACAGAAGAATTTACAATTCTGGTAAGAAAAGTATAATACTACACACAAATAAATATTACAAACTAACAAAGGTAGATTCTTCAACACATTAAATCTTCGTTGCTAACGAAATACTAGTAATGAACAACAAATTAAGTTATGAGGCCAAACCATACCTTTCACATATTTTGAATAAAAAACAGAAAAACCAGAACTCTCATATGAAGCAAATAACAAATTTACTAATCAGGAATTAGGAAAATCCGAACCCCGAACTGGGATATTTGGCCAAAAATAATTCGTTTCGCTAAAGAATACATTGCATTCCTAGCTGCAAAAGAATATTAAAGATTTATATATAACAAGTATGTCTATGATGGGGCGTGGGTCGAAACCCCAACTTCTTCCATAAATAAAAATTAAATAACAAGAATAGAACATATAGATAGTCTAGAAGGAAATATAATGGAAAATTGTCTCATGCTTCCATAAGAAAATAACAATGAAGAAAGAGCCAACTTGATTGGATAAATTGCATCTTTGTGGAAAAATATGGATTCTAAGCAAAGGTATAAAACCAAGCCTTTTTATTTACACAAACCAAGTATATATGTAATATATATATATATAAAGCATAGAAATTCTTCATAATGAAACTCTTTATCTAGTAAGGTCCAGATACAATAATTACCAACCATAATCGAAACGTGATCAATTAGGGTTTAATTATAAAACCAGGTCTAACTGCATACCCAGAACCTGAGATAGTAGGAACGATGACTCTATGACCTGAACTCAAAGAATATAACCACGGGACCTCTTTATACAGAGTCCCAAGAAACATATAAACCCTTACAGAAACAAACTAAGTATAGACAAAGAGAAACACAGACGGATGGTTTGATAACCAATTTCCACTAAGAGCCGAAGCCTTCAGTCCAAAAGAACCCAGAACAAGTTTTCACATACCCAGGGACCAAATGAAGAACAAGTTTGCAACCCTCGGTAGGATTCCAGGAGGTAAGCCTCGATCAACCATTCGCGAGCAGTAAGAAACCTCTGGAAAAACCTAGCAAGCCAAGAGAAAAGATTACTTATACACAACAATAGAAATAAAATGCAGCTAAATGATGTCCCAAAATGAACCTTAAAACTTGTACCTAACCAGGGATGTAGCTACAAAGCATCTCTTTCGAAACGGTGAAACACTAGGGTGACTCGCTGCAAACCTAGGAGCCAACATATAATCAAGGCAATATTGTAATAGTGCAGGAAGAACGATTTGAATCATTACAGAATGGTAAAAAGGAACCTGTGGGAAATCTCAAGCTTGGGCCAGAATTGGATTGCACTGCCAGACGGAAAACATAATACTGAAAATACTCCACAATCTAGCTGACAATGGTGATAAGGGTTTTCTTGATGTCTTCGAATGAACTCAGAACACGAAGGACCGTCGAAGAGGAAATCTTCCCATGGAGAAGTCAACAACTAGAAAGTAGATGGAAGACACCAAAATCCTACTCCCGCCAACACTCAGGAGGTGAAATACACCGTATTAGAGTTAAGCTTAACAACTTTTTAATTATCATGAAGATAATTAGTGTGTACAGCGGGGAGCCCATTGAATATTAATAATAAATGAATATCCCATTTGATATTATGTATCGCTTGGTATAAAAGACATTAAATCATATATGTCAAGCGCACTAAATTCAATATTAATACAATATATTTTACTATTTTACCATTATTTTATTATGTTAATGTTTAAAGATATGACAGAGGGGTACTTTATGGTGGAGAGGACAATGAGTTCATGCAGTCATAGGTCTTGGCAAAGAAAAGTAAAGATATATGGTTTCCACTATAATTTTTGTTAGCCAAAGAAGATCACTTGGACACGCTTAAGCTTATGGGAGATTTTTTCTTAATTTTGCACTATGTACTCAAATGTTCTCTTCCATAAAGAAAATCTATGGAAAACATTATGAAAAGAATTAAAAAGTTTGTGGAAGATATCACATCCAAAACATATTTCCATGTCTAAAAACTTTTAACAGAGAAGCTAATAAGTATCCTAACAACATATGTAAATTGAAGATAGATGAATTAAAGATCAATGGCCAAATTAAGTATGCAATATTTCCTTAATGGTAGATGAAGTCTAAGTGTATTAATTTGGTTTTTACTTAAATTGGTTTATACAATAAAATATAAAAATGGAAAAAAGTGAGGCTTATGTGAATTTATAAGGAATCACCATACAAGATACTTGTAAATAAGTCACCTGAAAAATTGCATAATTAATTAGTAAGATTATGTATTTTAAAATATGTGTTATTTCAAAGGGTTATGTATTTTAAAATTTGTGTTTTGTTGAAATAGTTTTGTAAGAAAAAATAGATGTTAAAAAAAAACTTATTTTACCCTAGTTTTTTTAATATTTTTTGGCAATTAAAATTACAAAATTAAATTATATAATTTACAAATTTAAATGTAATTTTTTCATAATATCAAATTTATTTATATAATTGAATAAAATTGTATATTACACAATAGCATCACAACACTTTATCTAAAATTGCTTTAGCTTGACTAAGAGCTTATCTTAGTCTGATATAAAGAAACAAGGATTCACAAGAGAGACCACAAACTGGTTATTCTATGTGACATGGTTTTCCTTAAATAATGATGATGAATCAACCTACCTTAACAAAAATAACTATCTTTAACCAACCATTAACTCTTTCTTTGCCCAAAAAACATATTTACAGTCGTTTCCATTACATTGATGGCCCATAAAACTATTGAGTGGCGTGTTTGCTTACTTTTGTATACACACAATCCAAAAAGACAAAGGGTTCCCACCAAGGCACTCATTGATCCCAATGCCTACCTTAAAAGATTAAGACCGGGTATCAACCTTTTCTTTGTTCTACGTGATGCTTCTTCTAAGTCGATAGATAACTACTTTTGACGTAACGCAACAATGGTTGTACAGGGTTAACTGGACTTAAATTTATTCAGATGCAACAATTTATGCAAATTCATATTATAATCAATATTTGTTCTCAACAAAATTGAACCTGCACGTAATCGCAATGTTACAATTAATACTGATTCAAAACCTGACATGCATACGACCTCACACAGCGATTAATTCTCCTGTCTAGACTCTCGAGTAATAAAATTGTACGTCATCCGATCCAATCCAAGAACCTAACAACTAAAAATTCAGTAAAGATGCAAACTCCGTGGGATAAATAATCTTTGCCTTAAATTTAATCTCGACTTTCCATAGCACTTGATACCGATTATATACCTTTCACATTTAGACCGCGTAACCGTGATAGCACTGGATACGGATTATATTTATTTCATATTTAGAGCGCGTAAGGGTGAGGAGAAACCAAAAGGGATTTGAAAAGCAGTGAAGTTAAGTTTGCCAGAGTTCTGATCTAAGCTGTTTATGTGGGAGTCGTCTACTGAGGTTGAAGAATTGTTTTTGACTAAAAGTGGTCGGAATTTGGGTAAAAAATTTCAAAAAATCTTGTAGAAACTTTTTGAATCTTGTTTTTATGGTGGAAATAGATTCAGCGACATCAAAAAAGTCTAAGACACCTAAAATTTTGAAGTGTAACAATCATAACTTGAATTTACAAAAATCTTTAGCTGATTTTCTTTAAATATAACTGGAATTTCCATAACTTTCTGGGCCATTCTTATTCTTCAGGCGAGTTAAGGCGAGTTAGACTACGGCGTCCAGATGAGGTTCGTGAGTTTTCAAAGATCAATTGAAAATTTGATGGTTCATAAAGTGCCTGGATTTAGCCATCTTTCAGTGCTCGGAAAGATAGTAAGGAGCGCCATCTGTGACGTAAGTTTTAAAATAAATATACATCCATGAAAATCTTTGCCGGAAAGTGAGCCATTCGATGATTGTTTTCCTGTAAACATTGGGAATGCTACGGTTTTTCTCTGCTTTAGATTTTTTTGCACGGAATTTTAAGATTGTAATGATTTCTCCTTCTAACTTTAAAAAGGTCAGTGCGGCAGTCTCTTTCTATGAATGCAGAGTATCAAGCCGTGTTGTAAAAGATTTTGTTTTTAATCTTTGTATAGTTGATATCCATAGACCTATTTTTTTAAAAGTCAATTTATAATTAAGTAATTTTGAGTACAAAATGGTTAGTTTTCCTGTTTTTCTATTGAAATTTAGAAGTTATAACATCATGTTATTAAGGGTTTTGCTCCGTTCCTTTTTCATTTTTATGTTTTTCTCAAAAATTAATTTTGTGAATAGAGCCCAGGCATTTTGTTTAAAAAAATTAAATGATAAAATATAAACTTATTTTAAAATTTAAAATTATAATTTCATAAGTTTTGATCACTTTTATATCAAGTAATTAATACTATATGATTATATTTTTTAAGGAAGGTTAAACAAAGATTTTCAGAAAGTCCAAAAAGTTTCACTAAAGACAACTTTTTTTTTAATAGAGTTGTTTTTAGTGTGACTTTTTGGAAACTTTTATGGTGGTTTTTCTAATGTAATTTCTCTAAAATCTGGTAGGAATTTATTGAAATCACAAGCTTGATGTTAATTATGTGCAATCGAAATGCTTTAGGGGTTCTCCAGGGCCGCTGAATCCATATATATAGTTAAAAAACAAGTTTTAAATAACACAAATCAAGATTTAACCTCAAAATTTCCACCATATTCTGATAACGGGAAAATAAATAAATATAGATAGATATAATTTAATACCAATTTTAAAAAAGTTTAAAAAATATATAAATTTATAAATATTCTTTTTTAAAGACTTAAGACTACTTCTGTGATCCATAATCTTGTTTGTGAGAATAATTTTCGGCAAAATCACATAACAAATTCATTTGTAGATGCGTTTGGAAACCAACCAGTGCCAATCAGTGTGGTTCATCGTAAGGACAAGTTGAATATCAGATCTGAGCAATGAGTTAAATAGGGATAGCAAGCCATTCCAACAACTAAATTTGACTCAGAAACGGTTAAACATGACCTCTAACCGCTAGGTATGAGGTTCAAGATGAGGGACCTAAATTTTGTTTAATTATTCTATTTATTTCTTTATTTATTATTATTATATTATATATAATTTAATACATTATTATAAATATATTTATTATTTTTTTATCATTATATAATATTAGTAAATTTATTTATTATTTATTTATCATTATATATATTAGTAAATATTTGTTAAGGAAGAGCTTATATTATTTATTCAATAATTAAAATTAATATTATTAAATGTTCATAAGTAGTATTTATTCTTATTAAATCTTAAAATAATTGTATTTTTCGATTATTTCTTCATAATATTTGGTTGATATTTTCAGTAACTAATAGAAAAGATGAAAAAATAAATTTTGAAATATTTTCAACAATTCATTAAAAATTTAAAATAAACTTATATTTTCCAATACTAAATGTAAATCAGGTTTTTCTCACCCCTCCAAATTAAAGGCATGTCATGAAACAAATTTAGATAATTTTAATATTATTCTTTGAAAATAGTTTACGTTGACCATACAGTTATATATAATATATTTCTGGTTATTTAATTTGATATATTATTTTTATTATATATATTTTATTTATTTATGTATGAAATGAAAAAATTATAAAATTAAAATTTATTAATAATAAATTTAATATTAATAATTATTAAATATTTATTCAATTTAAAATCCAATATATAAAATACTAAATAACTTGTATCCAAGTTCTTATCAGGAATAATCTTTGCCGCAGCCTTAAATTTAATCTGTGTTTTCAAAAGCCCTGGATATCGACTATGTTACTTCTACGTTTAGAGAGCGTGAAATGAAAGGAAAGCGACACACATGCAGTTGAAATGGCGGTGATTTCAAACAAGAGCGTACAAGCTTTCAGGCAACCGTCTTATTTTCTGTCATTTTCACCTTTGCAAACATCAGCCTTATTTCCGTCCGCAGAGGCCGTATAATACAGATTTCGTTCGCGCCTTGCGAACGAATTCGTTTGCTGAATCGCATATGTTGTTTGAGAAATCAATCACGATTAGCATTCATTAACCGGCAACAGTATGCGATCTGGACCCTGTAAGGTTTCGTCATGATGAACAAGTGATGAGTTAATAACAGTGACAAGAATGGACGAAAAGATATTGGAATTCACAGCTCTGTTTATCGTCAGTGATCTCATGGCAGTCGCTCGTGCACTCTGGGGACCTGAGCCGGCCTCTTTGCCCGGACAGCTTTACTCCCGAGTGCCTGTGTAAAATGGCAGCGGTATTCTTAGGGTTAAGATGGTAATACTTAACCAAGAGCGGGAGGCCTTGCTTTCAGATCGTTCCATGAAGGAAAAACAATTGAAGCTGATCTTTGAAGTTAAGTGCCTTAAAGAAGGTTATCCTGCGAAAGGCCTGCACATTAAACAAGGTAGTGCTGCCAAAAGATGCAACATTTGATAACCATAAAGCATTTACTTACTCATACATCTTTTATAATTAACACTATAAAAATCTGGAACACAATTTTTAATCATAGAGATTTACTAGAACAAGATTTTTTTCTCATAGAGATTTATCTCTGTTTTATTATGGAAAATTTTAATTTGTAAATAGGTTTTGTTACAATACAATCACTTAATATCTTAATATCATATGTTCAAAAATCATAATTCACTTCATATGATGCTTGTTTATGTGACCTTTTTTTAATTAACAAAATTAATTTAAATTTAAAAAAGATACAATTATTTAGAGATAGTTCTCAACATTTGATTTGTGCATCTTACTATGAATATTTTAAAAATATTTCACGGAGGTTAAATCTTTACCATCCACTTGATAGTATTGATAATTAGATTAAAATCAGGGTATTGTCCGTAATATTGGTAAACAAATGTATTTATGCATCATATTATAATAAAGACTAATAAGATTATTTATTTTAGAATATTGCTTTCAAAATTTTAATATAATTATGAATAACTTTTAAGTAAATGGTAGGGATTTAACCTTCACAAAATATTATAGAATATTTTTAGTAGTAGCCATAGATCTAAAAATGTATTTATTTTGAAATAGTGCTTTAATTTAATTAGGTAATTATTTGGTAGATGGTATAGATTTAAGTTCCATAATGTAACACTCCCCTCCACCACCTAGTGTAAACAATCTCAATGCAAGGTGTTACTTTTGACTAACCCAACTTGCATAGTTCTGTCACGATAGTGGGGTCATAGAATTCCTGAATCCATGTTCTTTCAACTTCAACTATAAACAAGAATTAATATCACATCCATCTTACCATGACCTTCCTGGCGATATAAAATTTGTCCCAATCCATCTTATAGATCAAAAGATATGGACATTCGGTGTTAGGCCCATTAAACTTGCCGCATCAGCGGTGGCCCTTTTGTGTCAACCATTTAGCATCTTACATGGAGACTATGTGGTTGTTATATCACTGTGGTCAGACCCACATTGAAAAATCGTGTTCGTGGACTATCGACAGTCAACCCAATTTACTGTAATATCAGGAGTAACACTAACCTATGTTGTGACCTCAACCTAACCGAATGGCTAATGAGCCTGACTAGGCTACTACTTGTCCTACTTCCACACTTGACTAACTAGAACATGACTAGACGATCCTTCCCAACTAGCCAATAGGTTTCCAATCCCATTCTCCAAAGTTTATCTCACTATCTCGACCCCCATTAACACGATGTGTCCCATAGGCGATTCTTGACCTATTCTACAAGCTTACCTCAATTTAGATGTTCTTCCCATACTTCCTTCTAGGATTTTTCATGGACTTGAACTATGTGCAATGTATCTACATGAAAAATCCTCCAAGCATGCCTTAGCCATGGAAGTTGAACTCAGCTAGCGAACCTCACTTGACTAGTCAACTCACTTCGATTAGACATAACAATTGTGTCTCAACCATTTGGCTTACCTTGACTGGATAGTACCGTGATCTTGGCTGACGCAACTTAATGTTGAAAACTAGTTGAAATATTTGTAAGCTGATAACGAGGAATAGATTCAATCCTATTCAAGGATCTTTCCTCTACGCATGCAAATTCACATGAGTGAATGACGATCAAACCACTACCTCATTGGTCGGTGACCCTCGAATGAATTGGGTATCGAACAATATGGTCCTCTCGTCAGGGCCCCACACTGGATACTAAGTCCTCATTCTGGAGAATCGACACCTTCCCACTATACACAAGTCTCAACTCATTGACTCAACTCATGACTCCACTTACCATAAAATATTGAGCATCCTATGATTGAATAAAGATGAAGCCACACTGAGTTTCTCCATCATCAACTAGACTACAACTAGCCTAACCATGGGATTCACACATTGTAACATCTTATTCGACCAAATTATGCAATCACTTGGACCATGTGATAAAATCTACACATAATGAACATATTATCTTAACACGCAATGGCTATATGCCCTTCATAACCATGAGAATTACATACATACATACAACATCTCATCATAGAAATATAGGAACAACATATTCCTACATTAATAGTTCTAATACTTGTATGAATCATCATAGAAACAATATTCATCCTCTTTATATATCAAGTACATAAGTAAGTAACTTATCTCATTATGTTTAAGTGGTCAACAACTCAGATTGGTGGTTCAACTCTCCATCCAAACTTAGATTGGGTTGCATTGTAGTATTTTTTGCATCTAATCACCCTCAAGCCATATTCCAAACTTTGAGGAGGATTTCTCAAAGGATAAACTAAAACTGATATCTAAGATAAGGATTCCTGAGGCCCTAAACACCTCCACCCACTAGCAACTCAATGCAACCAACTGAAATAGGGAATTCAGAGGTAAACCACCTCAACCCACTAGATACTCCATGTGATTAGCCGAAACGAGGAATCCATATGTAAACCACCTCCACCCACTAGCTACTTAATGTGATTAATTAAAACATGGGATTGAAATACCTCCCAGTCTCTACCCACTTTCCTGGCAATGGAACGTAGAGGTCAACACCTCCACCCCTAATAACTCAAGGAAATATATAGGTCAACACCTCTACCCTCAGCAACACAAATGAATCGAAAGGTTGACAACTATAACACCCCCTCCTCCCAGGTCCACCCAAGCAACCTACCAGTCATGGTAAACATGTCATAAGAGAGACTACTATAAGTCATTCAACTTCCTTGGTGACCGTAAGGATACAGAACCAACAAAACATATGAAACAAACCTATCCACATCAGCAACAACACCCTCAAGAGACATGTCAGCCACTCAAACATCATGCCCTTGAGTCCCACTGATGATTTAAGCCTTTTAACCCTTTGTTGCTCTCATGCTATATTTATAATAACCTCCAACAACCCAAAGTCACTCTCGTAGGCCTGTGTGCCAGCGACTGTGGACATTTCTCAGTAGACATGTGCTAGTGACCCCGATATTTGAGCCACTTTTCTAGCCAAGAATCCTAACCTCTGCCCAAAACATGCTACAAACTTCAGAATCCACCAAAACATGATAACAATGTTGATAAATAAAAAATCAGCCTCAAGACTATGCCTAAGCATCCCCAACCGGGACTAAAATTCTATCAAACACTTGGCACCAATACAACCTACATGTCTAGGATACAATACATTGCATAAATGACTAAAAGAACTTACGAAACATAACCATAATGATCAACTCCTTCTTCATTGAACTATTATATCATCAATTAAGTCTTGCATAAATCCATTAAATAATTACAAGTAAATACATAAAATAACCATGACATGAACCAATCATTTAACCATGTTTATAACCATCATAAAACAATATAAATATCAGAGATATGACAACCATTAAATTCACATATAAAGCAGTGAAAAAGTAAGAGAACTTAACTTTTATTAATCATAGGAAAATCCAACCAGGTTCGGGACTTCCACTTACCACTCAACCATAGACATGGTTGAACCAAATCTCTCTTTCATCTAGTCACCCCCCTGCCATATTCCAAGCATGAATGTGGGATGTCATAGAACAACCAATCCAAGAACAACCAAGGGAATCGAGAGGTTAAACCAACTCCACCCTCACCAAACCATGATCACACCAAAACCGGTGTTCTGATCACAACCGAATCGAACTTGGAATATCATCCAGAATCCATCCCTATCCTTGATGAATTTTCCATCTCCTTGTCTCTCAGGTGTTACCACAATCCAATCCCAGATCACTAGGCCCTAAACCAAGACCAGTTTATCAGGCCTTACCACAATCCAAACCTGGATCACTAAGCCCTAAAGAGAGACTTCTCCCTTAGGCATTATTGTGTATCCTACAAAACCAATCAAGGGATTCCCTAATCCTTTTGGGAATGAACCTTGAGACCATGTTTTCCCTAGATTCCAAAATCCATCTAAAAAACCAAAGCTCAAAACTGAGATAAACATCCCAACATACCATGGCACCTAGAAAATGGCAAGGCTACACTGAAAACCATTGTCATAACCCAGAAAAACAATGCCACAGATAGCAAGAGAACCATACACGAACATGCAAATCCATGCATGTCTAAATGAGTTAGAAAATCACACATGCAAAAGGTTACCTACAAATATTTCTATTGAAGCTGCTTGATCCTGCCTTCCTTTCCTTGATCCTTGTTTTCCTTCGTTTCCATTTGATTTCATTTCCTTTCTTTCTCCAAAGCTAGAGTGCTCCAAGAAAACTCTAATTGATCAAGAGTGAGAGAGAGAGAATAATGAGAGAGCTCCAATCTTGAACTGAAAAAATGTTAGCAAAATCTTTCCCACTGATCCTCAGGAGTCTTTTTATTAAAGCAGCATCTGTTTTCTTCATTTTCCATTATTTTCCTTCAATTTCCTCCTCACATGCAACCAGTGGTCTTTCACCTTACTTTTCTCCTATTTTCCTTTATTTTCGTAAATAAATGTGCCAAAAATGTTTTTTTTTCCTTTTAATTCCTTTGCCTTAACCTTTAACAATTTTCCTTAGCCAAAACACACATCCAGTGATTCCCACTAGGATATTTTTCCCATAATTCAATTTGGAATACATGTCCCTTAACCATGGTCCTATTTTTCCTTTATTAATTTTTATTACATGAAATTTCACAAGGGTTGTTACAAAACCCTCCCCCTTGGGGAACACTGTCCTCAGTGTTAAACCACACCATGACCTCAAAAAAACTTTTGAGAAGAAAAAATACTACCCACGAAGCTTTATAACTTAGCTTGATGTAGTATTTACAATGAAAGACCTACGCAAGAGAAAAACATCATGACAACATGAAAATATAACAACCGTGATAACATGACACCCATATCACCTATTGGAGCTTTATAACTTATCTCGTGGCAGTATTTACATCCAAATACATATACATACATATACCAAAACATCAGAAAAACATATGCCAAGCATATACAAACATTAAAACAAAATTGTTTTGCCTCAAATAGTAAACAATGAAGGATGCAGGGTGCACATCTGATCCGCCATCTCCCATGTAGCTTCTTTAGGCCCAAAGTGCTTCCAATTCACTATAAATTTCTCTACAATTTTGTTCCTGAGCATGATATGTTTCCACTACAATATGCATTGAGGCTCCAACTAGAACTCTCCTTCTTACTCCACCTGCAAAAAAGATCATTCAATAACATGATCAACATCCTTTATATACTTCTTAAGTAGTGGAATATGGAAAACATCATGGAATTTCACTGTTGTAGGTAGTGCAAGTCGATATGCCACTGGTCCAATCCTCTCAAGGATCCCAAAAGGCCCACAATACCTTAGTGCCAACTTGGCACATGAACCAATCCTCAAAGAGCTTTTCTTGGGCTTGATGCGCAAATACACATGCTCCCCAATATGAAACTCCTTGAACAACTTGTGTTGATCTGCTTAACTCTTATATATATCATGTGATTCCTTTAGATTCCTTTTTATAACCAACATTTCCTACTCCATGTCCGCCAACATGTCTGGTCCAATAAGTACCTTGTTCACTGGATCGCACTAGCTGGTGGGAGTGTTACAACTCAGCCCATACAATGCCTCAAAATTACTCATCCTCAATGAATTACGATAACCATTATTGTATGCAAACTCAAGAAGTGGAATATACTCTTCCCATTTCCTATGCTAGTGCATCACATACATCCTTAATAGATCCTCCAAGATCCTATTGACCCTCTCAATCTATCCATCTATCTATGTATCATAAGTTGTACCAAATGCCAACTCCATACCCAAGCCTGCAAATAGCTCCTTCAAAAACTTGGAAGTGAACTTTGCATTCCTATCTGACACAATGTTCTTTGAAACACCATGGAGTCTCACTATCTATCTGATGAACACCTGTGCTACTTCACTGGCTAAATATGTAGTCTTTACTGGAATGAAGTGAGATACCTTACTCAACCTTTCAACCATGACCATAATATAATCATGCTTCTTTAGTGTCCTTGGAAGAACTATGACAAAATCCATGGAAATGACCTCCCATTTCCATTGTAGAATCACTATAGGTTGTAGTAAACCACATGGATGCTTACATTCTGCCTTGACCTACTGACAATGTAAACATCTAGCCATGAACTCTGCCACTTACTTCTTTAGATTCAGACAATATTAGAACTTCTTCATCGATGTCAACATCTTCTGATATCCTAGATGACTGACGTATGGCTTGGCATGAAACTCCCTCAAGATAAGCTTCTTGATCTCATTGCAATTTGTCACATAGATATTATCTCTAAACCTCACGAAACCATATGTCATAAGATGATAATCTTCATCTCGATCACTTGTATCTATACATGCACATGTAACTGTACCTTTGCTCTACTGTAACATGTGCATAATCTCCATGTATTTGTCATCTCGGTATCCTACCTGCAAGATCCTATCTTGTAACTCTATCCCATAGGATCTCATAGCTGCTATATGATTTACATGTACCTTCCTACTAAGAGCATCTACAACCCAATTCTCCTTCCCTTTGATGTATCTGATCTCGAAGTCGAACTCACTAAGTGTCTCCAACCAACTAGCTTCCCTAGAATTTAGATTTGGATGATCAAACAAATACCTCAACCCACTGTGATCGCTCATCAATGTAAACCTCCTTCCAAGAAGATAGCGCCTCCACATATTCAATGCATGTATAATCACTGCTACCTCAAGATCATGCATTGGATAGTAATGCTCGTGCTCATTTAGTTTATGTGACTCATAGAACACTACCTATCCTTCTTGCATTAGAAATCCTGGAAGTCTTCTCTTGAAAGAATTTGTACATACTAAAAACTCCTTGTCTCAATCCACAATATTTAGCACTAGTGCATGTGTCAATAACTGCTTAAGCTGCTCAAAACTAGCCTCACATTCTTCTTTCCATTCAAACATCTTACCTTTCCACTGCAATGATGTGATAGGATATGTAATGCATGATAAGTTCCTAATAAACCCCATGTAGTAATGTGCCAATCCCATAAATTATCTCACCTCATCCACATTCTTAGGAGTTTTCCACTCCATGATGGCCTTTATGTTTTCTGGATCCACTGCTATGCCATCCTTGGTGACAACATGCCCCAAATAATGTACCTCGGTGTGAAATGATCCACACTTGCTAAGTTTAGCATACAACTGATGCTCTCTTAGCAATCTTAACATTATTGCTAACTCATCGACATGTTCTTCCTAATTATTAGAATATACTAGTATGTCATCAATGAATACAATAAAAAACTTGTCCAAGTAAGGACACAACACATTATACATCAAACACATAAATGTGGATGGAGTGTTAGTCAAACTAAATGGAACAATAACAAACTCATAATTCCCATACCTGGTCCTGAACATAGTCTTGAAGATATCCTCTTCCTTGATGCGTACCTGATGGTATCCTGATCTTAAGTCGATCTTAGAGAACATTGCTACTCCCTTCACCTGATCTAAAAAATATTCAATCCTCGGCAATGGGTACCTTTTCTTGATCCTTAACTTGTTTAGCTATCTGTAGTCAATGCACAATCTAAGAGTACCATCTTTCTTCTTTATGAAGACAGTGGTGCACCCCAAGGTGATACACTTGGCCTACTATACGCCTC
>APFE030446044.1:0-14465 GCA_000404065.3 Pinus taeda
TGAACATGCACTGACATGCAACTGAGTTAACTGATGTATTCATTAGTTTTATTATGAGTTAATAACTTGTGAATTAATTAATAACTAATTCACCAACTCATCTCTAGTCTATTCGCCAGTTAGACTAAATACAACCAGTTTAACAAAGCTAAACTGAACACAACTCCATCAACTGCACCTCCAGTCCACTAAACTCAACTCACTTGAGTTCCAACTGAAGTCCTGCATGCAAATATTAGTCATCCCATAGGTAACCACGTATTTCCTTCTGGGATCTGCATGTACCACATCCGTAGCTCAAACTGAAGTGCTCCAAGAGAATAAGACAAAGTTTATAGTCCAAATATTATTGTGATATAATAATATTTGACTTTTCTATTTTTTTGACAGCCAGTCTAAAAATAGACTTGATCACTCACACTGTGATCACTCACACTTTCATCAAAAATAGAAGTCCATCTATTTTTCCCAACTTGATCAATCATCCATAAAAAACAACCTGCAATCCATAGACATGATCCATATGTCTAAAAATAGACATAGTCTAAAAATAGACTTGCGCCAAAAATAGCCTGCGGGCCCACTTAGTGAAGGCGACTATTTTCACTAAGCTCCATCATCTTGTTGCAATCTCAACAGAAATATCCTTTTTCACACTTACCATGCATTTTCTTTTTAGATACTTCATTTTTTAGGCTATTATTTGTCATATCCCCAATTAAAATTTTGACATAGAAATTCCCAATTTTGCAATTTTGGTGATTAATATATATATATATACACATTAAACTAACTAAAATTAGGAGAAATAAGTTGTGGAGATATTTAATAAATTTTTGAGAAAAGGCAATGGTTGGGACTTAGGAAAAGAAGAAAAATTAAAGTTAAGTTGTGGAGTTACCAAGCATGGAAATCGAACCATTGGAACGATCAAACCATGTTATGGGAAAAACAAAACCATGGTATATCGAAGTGAAAGAAAAAATAAAAGGAAGATTGGGGCCTCATTTTGATCATTCTAGTTTTGACATTTCATTTCTAAATTGGAGGTTTGCTTAAGCTGTTGAGCTAATTCAATTAGTGTTGTTTAGCACAAGGATTTCCAAGTGAAGAATCCCAAATATCTTTCGGTGAACTTAGAGTGTTATCCTAGGAGAGAAAAATTGCAGCTGATTGGATATTTCTTTTCCTGCATTTTGTTAGCCATTTCATCTCTACAATAGGTAGGCTGTTTTTGTTGTTGTCATAGTTGCTGTAATATTGTGCTGGGAAATAGCTGGAATTTCACTCTATCCTTTCATCATTATCCTTCAATGATTTCTCAGTTATTTTTGTGGATAAGTTTTGGTGGAGCAACGATAGATTTTCTGGTGGGACATATAGCTAATCAGTGGGTAATTTTGCTTGATTTTTATGTAATTCCAGGAGGTTGGAATTAGCCCAAAATATTTATGGGTTTTGTTGGTCCAAGGTTGGAGATCATTGTCCTAATTTTCTAGAATGTTTGGAGCATATTTGAGGCCTCAAATACCATTTTGCCTCCAATAGCAGTAAAAGTAAATTTCTAGGCTGAGTGTGCAACTAGTGAGCCATTTTGTAACCACCATGTTAAAAAATCCATGTAATAAAATTAACAAAGGCAAAATAATAACCAAGGTCATGGGACACATATTCCAAGCTGAATGTTTGGAAAAAAACATAGTGACGTGGATCACTTGTAATTAATTAATGGCTATGGAAATTGGCAAAGGATTTGGAAAGGCAAAGAGGCATTTATTTATGAAAATAATGGAAAATAAGAGAAAAGGAAGGTGAAAGGTCACAAGTTTCACGTGAGGAAAATGAAAGAAAATAATGGAAAATGAAGAAAATAGAGGCCTCATTGATAAAAAGGCTTATGAGGATTAGTTCATGGTTTATTTATTTTATTTTATTTAATTAATTAATTAATTAATTAATTTTTATTTTATTTTTTTATTATTTTATTTTATTTTATTTTTATTTTTATTATTTTATTTTTATTTATTTATTTATTTTTTTTCTTTCAGTGTTAGCTTTTTGTCAGTTTTAGCTTGGAGCTCTCCCTTCGCTTTCTCTCTTTCTCATACTCTTCGACACTTAGAGTTTTCTTGGAGCACTCTTGGAGGAGTGTGGCACACTTTGGATTTGGAACAAGAAGGAAAAGGAAGAATACGAAACCACAAGAGGATAGCGGGATCAACAACTACAATGGGTTTTTCTTGCAGGTATCGAGTTGCACGTATGATTTCCTTGCTAGTTTTGGCATGCATGGCACATGCATGTGTTTTCTTGATTGCCATTTGACATTGGCATGGAGGATTGCCTGGATAGACATTGGTTTTGCCTAGCCTTTCCATTTCCAGGATAGCCATGGTGTTGTAGGTTTGCCTTTATTTTTCTGATTGGTGCTCATGTTTCTTATGGAGGTGGGTTGAATTACTAGTTCCTAGAAGTCTCGATTGGAAAAAATATCTGGAAGCCCTCTAACAATTTGGGTTGAGTTTCTAGTTTCAGAAGCCTTGGTTAGATAAACACTCTGAAAGCCCTTGGTGGGTTGAGTTACTAGTCTTCGAAGCCCTGGTTAGGAAAATGCTCTAGAAGCCTAATGAAAGCCATGGGTTGAGTTACTAGTCCTGGAATTCGTGGTTGGAACAAACACTTTGGAGCCCTAGACAACTTGGGTAGAGACCAATTTGGCGATGGTTAGTGATGTATGACTGTGAGGTAGAATCACTGGTTGAGGGTTGAGGTGGTTTGGCCTATGGAAGCCCTGGCTTGATTTTGCTTGGTTTGTTCCATGAGATCCCACATTCATGCTTGGAATATGGCACAAGGGTGATTGGCTGAAAGAAATATTTGGTTTAGCCCAATCTATGGTTGGGTGGTATGTACCAAGTCCCTAACCTAGTTCTATTTTGCATATGTTAATCAAAGCTCTTTTCCTCTTGTATTTTATGGGTAAATGTACTTGTAGTTATGTGATATTAATGGTTGTTCTATCATTGTTATTTAGCTGGTTATAATCATGGTTTCTGAAAAACTTGAGTAATGGCTCTCATCATGTTTAGATAATGTCTCTCATCATGTTTAGATAAGTAGATGAAATTTTAATGAATGTATGACCTAATATATGATCTTACAACTATTATGAGGAGGCATCACTCCTTCTTTACGATTCTCAGATAAGTATGAGACCCTTATGCTCAGATGTGTAATTATGACCTGTATATTGCATGTTTGTGATATGTTTGATGATTTGCATGTTATGGCTAGAAGGGGTAAGGTCAAGTCCATGTTCAAGTGTTTGAATTAGTAACCTTGTTTCATTATTATTTATCATTTCTGGAAGTTTCATGAAGTTATGGGAAAGGGCGTGAGTCTTGGCCTTGAAAAAGTGGCTCAGAATCTAGGGTTGCTAGCAAAACATTGCATCGAAAAGTCTACAGTCTCATGGATGGAAGGTTTCAACCACATGGAGGGCTTGTAATCAGTGCAACTGGGGATTTATTTTAGTCAAACAACAAGTTGCCTCAGGGGTTCAACACTTGGAAGGGTTGGTTGGCTCCTGAAAGTTCTATAGCATCCGAGGAAAGTCAGATTGGTCTTGTCTTGTTAGTTCCACTTCCTTAATTGTACTCAGGGAGTTCAATCATATCATAGTAACTCTTCATCACATGTTTACCCTGGTGGACTAGTTAGCATGGGTAAATGTGGGAGGAGGGTGTTACAGAGTGGTATCAGAGCATGGTTTCATTCTCCTTGGGCCATGTATAGTTTCCCTTTCTCTTCGGATGAATGCATTGTCATGCGTACATGTCAGTGCATATATGTTCATTATTCTCATGTTCTATGTGTTTGTTATGTATGGATGGTAAGGGAAATTGTTGCCGTCATATTTTCATGCAGAATTTGATGAGGTTTTTGTTGGGATGTGTTCGCTATCAATGCATGACAATATTTATATGTATTGTTTATGCATGTGGGTAACCCATATGTTTGTTATACATTGTACCAATTTGGTGTTATAATTTTGGAATTATGCATGGTAACTGGGGTAATGATTAATATTACGTCTATATACTCATGATTATGATTATACATATATCATGCTAATCTAGTTGATCTTGCAGATGAGATATCCTCCCTCGAGCTATACTTATTAGGTATGTTGGTTATATTTATGTTTTGGTTTAGCTGACATGATATACTTGTAGGAAGAATATCAAAGATGACTAGTAAGATGGTAAACTACAGTTCACGAGATTTTCCCTATAGATCAAATGAGAAACATGGTGCTGAGTACTCTCCTCACATAGTATATGCTCTAAGAATTTTGAAGGTAGAAATAAGAAGTTGAAAAAAAGATAATGACAGAATCATTCATTCACAAAAGAGGCTCTCCAAGGCATAGGAAAAACAAGCAGAGATTAATGAAATTATCCTTCAGAGCTTGTTAGACTTGCAGAGACAAGGATCACTTAGAATCAGTCATGGGAAGGAGGATAGGACTAATGGAGAATATGGTAGCAGGTCACATGATGGGCACATGTTGGATAGAGATGACACGACCATAGATGGCAGATCCTTGGATACACCTGGTATATGAAGCAATGGACACGAGCTTCATTCTAGTGCTAGTTTGGACAGGAATCATGGTCATCATCACTATCATACTTATAGGAGGAATGAAAAGGGATATTTCCTAGATGAATTCAATAAAGCCAAGCGACCTACATTTGATGGAGAAGTGAAGAAGTCACAGGATGCAGAATCATGGTTACTTGGGATTATTAAGTTGTTTTGGTTGCATGATTACACAGAGAACATGAAGGCCAGAATACTACATTCAATATTAAAGGTAAATCATACATTTGGTGGAAAGATGTAAAGAATGTCAGAGGTATTCATGAAGGGGAGTTAACTTGGAGTGAGTTCGAGAGACTTTTTAGGAATAATTATCTCTCTCAGAGATACTATGATGATAGGGAAAATGAATTCTATGAGGTAAAGATGGGATCCATGACCGATGAGGATTACACTAGCAGATTCTTGGATTTATTGAGGTATGTGCCTTATTTGAAGGAGGATAAAGCAATGATTCAAAATTTCATCAGTGGGTTTCCAGTAGGATTCAATGACAAGATTGAGTTTGATGAGCCTAGATCATTGAAGGAAGCCATCAGGAAGCTAAAGCATTGTTATGAGCAATCAAAGTGCATATATGAGACTATGAAGGATTGGAGAGGTAATGTAAAAGATAAAGGAAAATGGGATAAGAAGTGAACAATACCTCAAGACATAAGTAACAAAGACAATGAAGCACCCCCTAAGAAGTTCAATGCATCTAACATAGGGAAGGGATTTCAGTTGGAGGAGAAGAACAAGGGTGCAAGCTCGAAGCCTTTTCAATTTTGGACATGTGGAAAGGATCATCACTAGAGAGATTGTCCACAACATCAACATGATAGATGACATATTTACAGTGCTTAGGAAGCATAGACAATGGGGGATGTTGGACAAAGTATTCCTCGAATTTATGCAGTGCTGGATAATAGGAAGGTCTATCATCAGAGATCCATTATCGAGATGGACAATAATATTTGTGATAAAGTTGTTTATATTTTGATTGACCGTGGATGTAATTATAGTTATGTTAATCTTGAATTGGTTGATAAGTGTGGTTTGAGTAAGGAAGTGCATGCAAAGTCTTGGCTAGTGCAGTTGGTTACATGTACAAAGAAAATAGTTCATCACTAGGTAATATATTGTGCATTTGAACTGAATGGTATGCCTACATTAACGCATTTGAATGTATTTCCATTGGGATCATATAATATGTGTTTGGGTATGGAATCATGTTTATATTTCATCTTTTGTGTTTGCCATGTATGTGTCTTAACATGGTATTAGAGTGAGCGTACTCCTACCCTGCTCCAATTTGAGCCACTTGTGTTGTGGCCTCTTTGTGCATGTCAGTTTTGCATTCCTGCAGAGAGAACTTCCATTACTGAGTGCATGCCTATTTCATGCTGCACACTGTCCAATTGACATCTCTCAGCTAGATTTGTGCTGGGTTCTCTATCCACTATCTCAAATAGCAAAAATGCACCTGTCTAGACTCTGCACCTAAGCGCTATGCCAAAGGTATTTATTATTCAGTCATATCTCCTTTTCTTATGTTCTGCTAATTGTTATAGCTCTACCAGCCCCTACAGAATCGTTCCTCCTTATTCGCTCTCATAAAACTACGTGTCTATTACTCTTCCTCCACGCCAATCTTTCCTGTCACATCATTTCCAAGCTAGTCAGACCTACCTAACTAGTTTTTTACCTAATTCTCTATGTGTTCACTGCATTATTCTATGGCCTTGCATTTTGTGGATTGAGCATTGAATTGCACGGTTTTGGGCAACTCAGTAAGGGTTTCATGTGGGGTTAAGATCTTATGAAGTGCATGGCCAAATTGTTATTTATCATGATGAGCAGCAACAGATTGCATGCATGGCGCATCATAATTCCGAGCGTATTAAGAAAACTGCAAGGCCTCATATTTCTTTATCTATCTTCACCACAACTACTCTTCATCACCCCAACTTGGGCTTCTAAAATAATACATGAAATTTGCAATGTATAAAGCCATAAGAGCACTGATTGGATGGAACAGTAATAGCTGGAGTCCTCATTTATTGTCAGACTTCTGATATCTCATCAAACTTTTGCGAAAGATCCAAAATGATAAAAGGATTTGTTGTGTATCTCTTCATATCTCGATGATGAGATGAGTTTATTGCAAATTAGGTTTCCAGATTATGGTAAGACTAAGTAAGAAAAATTCTTGTACAATTAATTCCTCCACTGGATTGGCTACAACTTAATGCTTGACATTGTCAAAAGTTGCATTGTGTGGTGATTTATCTCCAACCGAAATCATTCTCTATTGTGGAAAGCATTTGAGTGTCATTTTGAAGATGGGTATTATAATTGTGGCGGATAGTAATGAAAAAATGTTTTACAACTATTGAGTTTGAATCCACATATCTTCATGCCCACGCATTTGAGTCCCAATAGCGTTCTACTCCACCACTCTATAACAACATCAAAGACAACCTCTGCCCCCTTAATATCACCTTCCTTCTCTGATACTAATGTAGCAATAGTTCCAGGTCGGTGTTTTATTTTAGTTATGCACTCCAAATATTTGATTACAACCTGATAATGACTCGCAGCTGCGACAACTTGGACATGTAAAAGAAGAACTAGTGTTGATTTCATTGGATACTTTTCAGTAAATTTTCCTAAAATTTCTTCTTCTATCTCTGTGATGAGCTGAAAATTTGCATAGTTGTTATTATTGGTACCTCTTGGCACTTCTACAAACTGATCAACAATTCGTATATGCTCAGCATTGACCCTCATATCTTCAGGTGTGGCCATAGCCACCAGTAAAATAGCCTTTCTAGTCCCAAATGTTTCATAAGCCCATGCTCTCACACTCCACATAAATTTGACAACTGCCATGCCATTGTTGGCAATTAAAATACTCCAGATTGGTTTGTTTCCACCGAGTGCATAGTAGAACTCATCAATTTGAGATAAAACTTCTGAAGTCCTCACTGCAACCTTCCCGTTTGCAATCCCATTAGTGTGGATACCTTCCCCCATATTATCCTTGTTATTTCCTAAGACACCTTAAAACCAACAAACTTATGCCGCCCCTAAACTGAGAGGAAGGTTCAATTTGCAGACCACCTAATGAACAATAAGCCCAATGCGATTGCACCCCTCAGAGACTTGAGAGATCGCCCTGCAATCCCTCTATTGCTTGATTAGATTTGTTCTCTTTGATTAACAATGATGCTTGAAGTAAAGTTGGTGTCACGCTATCTGGGAAAATGTTGAGAAGGGTCAATGCAATTTCCTGAGCTTGATCTAACTTGTTTTCATTTAGTAACAATAGTGCACTATTACAATAAATTGCTTCCTTATGTCTAGCATAAAGCTTATACTCAAGGATATCAACAAGCTATAATCCTTGAACTCCACCACTCTTGTCAATTAATTTGTAAAACTTCTTTAATCCATAAAACACATCCTTGGCACCCTTTAGTGCGATGAGATTATTTGTTGCAACCACAATTGATGGAGCATCAGCTAGCTTTTGTTTTATAATATTGTTATAGGCTGTCATTGCATCCCCATCTTTTCTCAATAAGAGCACATGATGCATTATATGCCATCTCAAAGATACTATTCCAAAAGTAGTCAGAAGTTTCATAAAGGTCTAGATCTCCAACGATTGTCCTATTTATATGAGTATTCAAAGCAGATTGTTTTCTTTGAAGAAAGTGGCAAGTTCAGATAATATTGGTTTGTACCCTAGTCAAAGCATTTATATATATGAGCATTCAATTCCTGTCCATGACATGGTGCGATAGTTGTTGAATTTTTGATAGCCATCATTTTTTCTTGAAAGTGAATATGCTGGAGAATTTTTTGGGAATGACAAAGTTCAATGTTCATAAGCATTGGGGGTTGTTTATATTCTTTAAAGTTGCAGCTATTTGGCATTGTGTGAGATATCCGTGCAACATTGTCATGAAATGGAGTAAATTGATGATGCATTACAGTTATTGAATAGTCTAATTTATTCCACTATTGATGGGATGGTAAAAGTCAGTAAGGAAACTCTTTTTAACATTCAAATTTGCTTGCAAAATGTACAAGACAAAATTGATTTTTTGTAGCTTGAATCACAACTACAGCAAGAAGAGCTACATCAAAATAGACATCATTATGAACCTATTTTTGTTCATAACATTGATACAACCACCCATCAACAGAAAGTCAATATTGTTGAAGTTCATTCAGATTTAGTACCCAATGAAGCAGCAGTTGTACATGCAGAAGCATAAGTTCAGTTTGCACTTCCCAAGCCCATCATTAGATCTTGGGAAGCACTTGTCCACAACAAGCATAGAATAGGTATTGGATATGATAAGGAGGTTTACTTTCATATTATAGATTACTCAAAGCCCATTCAATTTCAGTCCTGGATTCCTTCATGACAGTTCACCTTCAGCTGTTCTAGATTCTGCTCCTCTTCCACAACAACAACAATAGATTGTGAAATGCCAACACTGTGACCGAGTTGGCCACATGAAATATCATTGTTTTGATCTTCATCCATGTAAGCACTATCATAAAACCAGTCGTTATTCAAACAGATGCTTCAGAAACAAACATCTTGCAAGAACGAAGATTCATCTTGGATGGATCGCTTCTTAGCAATGGGCTTCAACAACCAAAAATATATTTCGCTCATACAACATGATTTGTTCTCGAATATTGAAAAGTATTGTAGTTGAGATATCTTCATCTTCTCACCTTGTATTTGACAGGGGGAGAAATTATGGTCATCTACAAGCTTCAAAGCCACATCAAGTGAGCATGAGTGACAACTTTCCATACAATATTCATAGTTGTAGCAAGAGACAAATATGCCCCTGAGCATGCCTTCAGTCGGTGGTACCTATTTAAAGAATTGGGGACACTTCCTCTAGGAGAAGACTTTAGCTTCTTGCCAGTTTTGGAAGAGTTCTAGGTATTGCATTAAGCATTCCAGAGTTGTTGGTCATCCTTAAAACATCACAAGTTGGGACCTCCCTTTTTAGGTTGAGGTTATCCCTTTTATGTGGGGTGAGACCTCCCTTTCATGGTTGAAGGTTTCCCTCTTCAAAACATTAGGAGCACTTCCTCTAGTAGAAGACTTGAGCTTCATGCCAGACTTGGAAGATTTCTGGGAACTGCACTAAGCCTTCCAGTGTTGGTGGTCATCCTTAAACCACCACCCTTTATACCAACATTTTAGAGAGCACATTCAGCCTAGTTCTGCCATGCATTTTTGCACATTTTGTATTACAGTTCTCTTCTTGGACTCATACATAACCCTTCAGATTAAGGGGGGAATGTTGGACACCTAATCCTCTAAGGGTTGGTGTGGAAGCTGAATAGTCTAAGGAAGTCCAAGAGACCTTGGAATATGAAACCAAAGGTCATGTGAATGTACTATAAATGTATATCATTGTCAATAATAAACACACTCTCATGTTTATCATTCATCTTTTGTGTTTTCCATGTATGTGTCTTAACAATTCATACGACCAAGGTGGATTTTTATGAAAAGTTTATTGAGTGCTTGGATGATAATGGGGAACAAAGTATCCTGCAGAGTAAGAAGAAGGAAATGTCAGTTAGAATGGTTACAACTATGAAAGAATGGTGCAATTGCAGGAAAGGGTATGTGTTATTTTTAGTGCATATTTCCTGTGATAAAGGTAAGGAAGTTGAAGATGCATATGTCTTGAAGAAGTATCTAGTTTTGTAGCAGTTTCAAGATATGTTTCTAGCAGAGATTCCAGAATTACGGTCCCACAGGGAAGTGGAATTTTCAATTGAGCTGGTACTAAGGGCAACACCAACAAAAAGTGCACCATATAGGATTAGCACACTAGAGTTAGTGGAACTGAATTTGAAGTTGAAGGAAACACTTGAAAAAGGGTACATTAGGCCAAGTGTTTCATTGTGAGGTGCACTGGTATTGTTTGTGAAGAAAAAAGATGGTACTCCCAGGTTGTGCATCGATTACATGTAGTTGAACAAGGTAATGATAAAGAACATGTATCCATTGTTGAGATTGATGACTTGTTTGACCAGTTGGAGGGAGCAGTAGTGTTCTTGAAGATTGACTTGAGATCAAGATACCATCAGGTGCACATCAAAGAAGAGGGAATTTACAAGACTGCTTTCTAGACCAGGTATGGGAATTATTAGTTTGTTGTAGTTCCATTTGGTTTGACTAATGCTCTAGCTAATTTTATGTTGTTGATTGAATAGTGTGTTGCGTCCTTATCTGGATAAGTTTGTTATTGTATTCATTGATCATATATTGATATATTCTACGAAGGAGGAAGAACATGCTAAAGACTTAGCAATGGTGTTGAGACAACTAAGAGAGAAGAAATTGTATGCCAAGCTTAGAAAATGCAATTTGTTTAAGGTAGAGGTACATTACTTGGGGCATGTGGTTTCCAAGAAAGACATAACAATGGATTCAGAAAAGATAAAATCTATCATGGAATGGGAATCTCCTATAAATGTGGATGAGTTAAGGTCATTCATGGGACTATAAGGTTATTATAGGAGGTTTGCAAGGAAATTCTCATGGATCGCTTATCCTATTACATCATTGCAAAGGAAAGGTAAGAAATTTGAATGGAAAGAGGAATGTGCAACTTGTTTTGAGCAGTTGAAGCAGTTGTTGACAAATTCTTGAGTTCTAAAAATTGTAGATCTAGACAAATAGTTTATGGTGTGTACAAACACTTACAAGAGAGGACTTGGTGGAGTCTTGATGCAGGAAGGATAAGTAGTGTGCTATGAATCAAGGAAATTGAATGAGCACGAGAAGAACTATGTGACATATGACCTTGAGATGGAAATGATTGTTCATGCATTGAAGATGTGGAGGCACTATCTTCTTGGTAGGAGGTTTGTATTAAAGAGTTACCACAGAGGATTGAGGTACTTATTTGATCAACCAAATCTAAGTGCCAAACAAGATAGATGTCTAGCCGCGATCAGTGAGTTTGACTTTAAGATTAGGTACATTAAAGGTCAGGAGAATAGGGTTGCAGATGCTCTTATCATAAGAGTACATGTAAATCACATTGCAGCTATGCGTTCATATGTGACATATCTACAAGATCGAATCTTATAGGTAGGTCAATAGGATGGCAGGTATAGGGAGTTTATTCAGAGGTTACAACAGGGTATAGGTGATCAGGATGTGGACTATCGTCTCACAGCAGATGGCTTTGTCAGACTTATGGACAAGATCTATGTATTGGATAACAATGAGCTAAAGAAGCTTGTATTAAGGGAATTTCATGCTAATACGTATTCAAGTCAAACAGGATATCAGAAAAATTTGACAGTTGTGAAGAGGTTCTACTATTGGCCAAATATGAGAAAAGAAGTGGTAGAGTTTGTGGCTAGGTTCTTGGATTGTCAATAGGTAAATGTAGAGTGTAAGAATCCAAGTGGATTACTACAACTAGTTCCTATTCTAGAGTGGAAATGGGAGGTCATTTCCATGTATTTCATTACAGGTTTGTCGAGAACATCTAGAAATCATGATTCTATTATGGTTCTTATTGACAAGTTGACTAAGGTAGTGCACTTCAGCTTGGTGAAGTCTACATATTTAGCTAGTGATGTAGCACATGTATTCATCAAAGACATAGTGAGGTTGCATGGTGTACCAAATAATATTGTATCAGATAGCTGTCATGCGGAAAGAGTTATTTTTGCGGACAAACCTAACCTCCCTAGGAGTCAAAGACTCTCTAGTGACAAACAAACCAAACAAGAGCAATCCTTCTCTAAACACACGTTATTCTATGAGAGACCAAGTGTTTTCCGATCTTACCTTAGGTCCAACGCCTGTTGTAGCAGTCCAGCCTTGCTGATCCAGATGAGCTCCTCCTTCACTTTAAGACCTGCATACACTAACAAAGCAAACGATTACATAACACCTGAATATTTCATAAAACAAAGCATATCCATCACATAGACCAAGGAGTACATGAAATAATTCATTAACAACAAATCATTGAGAAGAATGGACTTATTTGTATTAAGGAAACAAAAAAGGAACCATTACAACCTGAGCCTTGGTGTTGTGCAAGCTCCTCCCAGGGTCCAACAAGAGATTTCCTCTACTTTGACAAGCACACCCACTCCCAATATGGCAACAAGGAAGGATAGTGATCTCTCCTCACAAGTCAACAATGGAAGTCCTAATTCCAGCAGCATTTACCCTTTAGAATGTTCAGCTTTCAACCTCCCCTCCTTTGGCCCAAGGCCTGTATTTATAGTGTTCTAGAGGAGTTATTCAGTTCCAACATCAATGGGATACTCCCTCTTTTGGATGGGGTAGCTCCTCTCTTGATGGGATAAGTTCCTCTATCATAGGATGCATGAACCATCTGGAGGCGCTCAATACACGTCAAACACTCTTCTAGAAGGCTCTAGAAGTGACCACAAGTAACTTTTTAAAGATGAAACTCGCGCCTTTTAACCTTTACAGGGGTACGCACCCATCCTTTGGCTTACAGAGCGTACAAGTACACAGGTACAGTGTGTTTTGAGTGCGTACATGCAGGAAAGGTAGAGAGAACCTGCGTACCCAGAGATAAACATGTTTTTAAGTGACTTTCTCTCTTTTTGAAGTTTGACATGAAGAGCAGAGGTATGAGGCTTGACAAGGAGGACAATATGACTATTGATGGAGCCATATTAACTGCAGATAGTCATGGTGACAAATTTCAGTGTAACAGATTGCCCCCTAAAGTACGAAGCCTGTAATAGATAAGGGTGTTAAATCATATAGGAAGGGTGAAGTACTTTATAATTTCGAGGATCATCTTGTGGAGAGCCCGGTCAGAACCTGCAATTTTCAACACAAAATACATGTATAAGATCATATCATCGCTGAGGTAGGCATTCCCATACTCAGATCAAAACTTTAACTATTGGACTAACTATTCTGGTACAAGAATGATTTCATAATACATCATAATCATAGACTCGTGTAGACACAGTATGGGCGCAGCCATCTGTTTATGATTGGTCTACAACATAATGAATACAAAACTCCTAGCATCCTGGATGGTGGAGATTAGATCCA
Source organism: Pinus taeda (assembly GCA_000404065.3). Taxonomy (NCBI): domain Eukaryota; kingdom Viridiplantae; phylum Streptophyta; class Pinopsida; order Pinales; family Pinaceae; genus Pinus; species Pinus taeda. Next base: position 13,769 of record APFE030446044.1, read on the forward strand.
GGGTCTTCATTTCTGCTTCCCGAATTGGTACGATTCTAGCCATGTGAATGAATGAGTCGATGTCGAACATGGTAGAAACCACTTGATTACCAGTCAATGATGTAAACCGTTAACAAGTGTGGGAGAGACCACCAGTAATGTCAATGGTTCTCAAAGTACCCAGCACAGTCCATGAGATGTGAATGAATGAATCGGTGTCGAACATTTCATGGAATCCTTCGATCGCAAGTCAATGATGAAAACTGACGTCGAAGGCGAGAAACCTGCCATTGATGCATGCAGACCTCAAGGTACTGACGATTTCTATGTCAACTTTCTAGATAATGTGCTGATGTCGATAGAAAGCGACTCGTCACAGGCAAGCCCACAACGCGAAATCATAGTTCAAGTTGAAGAAATGTTCTTGTAAGGACTGACTCAATGATGGTATGATGAATGATAGGTATTTTGCAGTTGAATGTTTTGTTTCAGATCTCTTGAACACATAACGACACAACAGATGGTTTGGTGATAAATGACTCAAAGTCGATTCCCATAACCCGGCTAAAATGTCAAGTGATTTGGTCAACTGTGAGGTAAAGGATTTCCCAACCCAGGTGAATGAATAAGTGTCGTGTTCAAGAGCGGTAGCAAGGTTTTCTTTGAAAAAAGATATCAAATAGGCTCATTCTTCTCATTTTTCCCCCACCATTTCTGG
>APFE030446055.1:0-31028 GCA_000404065.3 Pinus taeda
TGAATCCCAAATTGTATTGTACCTCGAACATAACGAAGTATTCTTTTAGCTGCTTTCCAATGACTTTCACGGGGGTTTTGCATAAAAGGAGCAACAAGGCCAACAACAAAGGAAAGGTCAGGACGAGTATGGGTTAAATACAAGAGTTTTCCTACAAGTTGACGGTATAAGGTAGCATCAACTTCAGGAGAAGTACAAGAGACTGAAAGTTTGATTCCAGACTGAAAGGGAGAAGGAGCTGGCTTACAATCTTCCATGTGAAAATGACGAAGAATATCACAAGCATACTTGGACTGGGAAAGGGAAATACCCTCCTTGGATTGCAAGACTTGAAGACCGAGAAAATAGTGTAAGTGTTCTAAGTCTGTCATTTCAAATTTCTTTTTAAGGCTGGACTTCACATGGTTTATAAGGTTGGGATCACTACCAGTAAGAATAAGATCATCAACATAAAGAACAAGGATGATAAGAGAGTTGCCCACTTTCTTGGTGTAGACAGTATTGTCAGAATAACAACTAGAAAAGCCAGATTCTAAAGGAAAGTTATCCATTTTGGCATACCAAGCCCGAGGAGCTTGCTTGAGACCATAAAGAGATTTCTTAAGTCGACATACAATGCTGGAGTCTGTTTGGATGAAGCCAATGGGTTGTTCATATAGATTTCTTCTTGCAAGTCCCCATGCAAGAAGGCAGATTTAACATCCATCTGATGGACTTCCCATTTTAAAGAGGCAGCAAGGGAAAGAACAAGGCGGATAGAGTTCATTTTGGCAACAGGGGAGAAGGTTTCAGTGTAGTCAATGCCTTCAACCTGTGAAAAGCCCTTAGAACAAGACGAGCTTTATGTTTATCAACTTTCCCATCTGGTCCATACTTGGTTCTGTAAACCCATTTACATCTAACAAGTTTGCGTCCCTTTGGTAGAGGAACAAGATCCCATGTATCATTTGGCAACAATGAATGATATTCTTCATTCATAGCTGCTTCCCAATGTGGATGGCCTGAAGCTTCTGCAAAAGTGTCAGGATCATGATTTACTGGAGCTTGAGCCAGTAAAAAAGAGGCTCTTTCAAACTGAGAACGTGTACGTCGCTGATCTGTAGGATCACCGACAAGATCACCTGTTGCATCCCGAGTGCACGGACCCATCTTGGAAGTTGAGGATCTCAGAAGGTGGGGGAGGATTGTCATCCTCACTTTCATCATCTGAAGAAGAAATGTTTTCAAAAGTAGAAGAGATAGGAAGAGGTGGCACATCTGTCGGACTAGGCTTGCAGGCCGATTTATTCTCATCAAATTTTACATCTCTTCTAATGATAACATTTTTGGCCTTAAATGGAATAAGTCTATAACCTTTTACATCTTCAGAATATACAACAAAAGTACATTTCTCACTCTTAGGTTCTAAAGCTTTATGCTTTTCATCTGGAAAATGGGCCCATGCTTCACTTCCAAAAACACGAAAGTGACTTACATCTGGTTTAATGGAACTCCAAGCTTCTTCTGGAGTGATATTTTTTAGAACCTTAGTAGGAGTGCGATTTATTATATAATTTGCACAATTAATTGCTTCGGCCCAAAAACTAAGACTGAGTCCTTTAGATTGCAGCATACAATTAGCCATTTCCTTTAAGGTGCGATTTTTCCTTTCAGCTACACCATTTTGTTGTGGAGTGTATGGAACAGTATGTTGCATTTGAATTCCATTTTCGGTGCAAAAGTTGATGAATGTGTTTTTAACATATTCTCCACCATTATCAGTTCTTAGCTTAAGAATTTGATGTCCAGATTGTTTTTCAACAAAGGCTTTGAAGGCCAAAAATGTGTTAAATACTTCGCTCTTGAGTTTTAAGAAGTATACCCAAGTGCGTCTGGAGAAATCATCAATGAAAGTTAAGAAATACTTGCAGCCAGAGAATGAAGCAACAGGAAGTGGACCACATAAATCACTGTGCACAAGCTGTAAAGGGGCTGAGGCGTGCCAAGAGGCACGTTTTTCAAAACTGTCCCGATGATGTTTTCCGAGTACACATCCGGAACAAACACCATCTCGCAAGATACCATAGGAAGACCTGTCACCATATTTTCTTTACATAGATGCTGAAGGGAGCGATAGTTTAAGTGACCAAATCGCTCATGCCAAAGTTTGCTCACTTCACCATTATGAGCAACAAATACTGAGGGAAGATTTGATGACCCAAAGTTGTGAAACTTATACAACCTTGTTGAATCATCAACAATACCAGTAGCTAGAATCTGTTTAGGATCTCTTAGATCCTTGATTACAACATCATGAGGTGAAAATTCAACAATTTTACCTTCACCTGAATGAGTTATCTGATATATAGATAGAAGGTTGCTGGATAAGGTTGGAACACATAATACATCTTAAACTGACCATTGTCTAGATGAACAGTTCCAGTCCCTACAACATTAAGAGATCTATCATCACCAACATATATATTTTTGGTGTTACAATCAATTAAAGAAGAAAACATGGCTTTGTTTTTGGCCATGTGATAAGAGGCTCCAGAATCAATGAGCCACTCATGAGAATGAGAAGAAGAAGATACATTTAATGCATAACCAGACTGAGATGATTGACAACGACATGCAGAAAGTGCCATTCCTGAAGATGAAGTTGAAGTTGAAGTAGAAGAATGCTCCACATGGATGTTATGTTTCTTCATTGCGGCTTCCAAGGCTTCCATCTTCTTAAAGCATTTAGATTCTAAGTGGCCATCTCGATTACAAAAGTTACAATGTCTATCAGTCTTCTTCCATTTGTTTTATTGGTCTTATCATTTTGCTGAAATGATCTTTCATTTTGAGACTGAGTTTGCTTAGGACCCTTGTTTGGTTTAGGACCATTCTTTTTAGGAAATGACTTCTTAGGATTCTTTAAATTTTGTTGCTGCTGGGTGGCTAACGCTTTCTTGGAAGAGTTTCCAAGATTAAGAAGACCAAGGTGTAAGAGTTTTTCTTGTTCTCTTATTAAAGAATCACAAAAAGAGTCAAAGGAAGGGGCCTTGTAGTCTTTTCCTTGACAAATGAAAACTTCCCTTGTAGAATGGAAGGTGGAAACAAATACAGAGTAGGCTGGTCCCAACTTAGTAAGGATGGAATAAATAAGGTTACTATCTTCTTTCTTAACCTCAACACCTTCCAAGAGATATCTAAGGGTCTTGAATTTGGACAAGAAATCTTCAATGCAAGAAAAATTATTAGGATCCAATGTAAGCAACTCATTTTCAAGTTGATGGGCTCTTATTTCATTTTTAATCCCAAAAACTTTAGTGATTTGGTCCAATGCTTCATGGGGAGTCTCAAGTTCTACAATATGGAATCTAAGATCAGGAGAAATAGACATCCCTATCAAACCACGTGCTTGATCTTGTCTATTTTCCCATTTATCAACCTTGTCTTCATCTTTTGGTTTCTTCTCTTGGCCCGTGGCTATTATGTAGAGACCTTTACTTCTAAGTAAATCTTCCATGTAGGCTACGCATTGGAAGTAGTTAGTGCTGTTAAGAATGACTTGGCATGGACTTTCCATTTTTTTAAAAAACTGAAGCTGAAGATCCTAAAAGTAAGTGTTCCAATGGATAGATCTCGAAAAATTAGGCTGTTTTAAAAAAAACGGCTCTAAAAAAGGCTTCCGGATGAAGAAGTTATGGCTTTTTAAAAATAATTTGTTGAAGTTGCCGGCAAAGTGCGCGAATGTGCGAGAATGAAAAAAAACGCCCCCACAAAATGGAGATTTGAACCCAAGACCTCTACTCTCTTAAAATAGCTTTGAACCAATTTATCTATACAAAAAATTTGAGAGAGAAAGAGAGAGAGAGGGGGGGGGAGGGGGGCTTTGGGTTGCGTGCTTGCCTTGAGAAACCTCTTTTTCCCTACGAAACACAAAACACAAAACCCAACACGGACATGCAAGAAAAACGAAACTTATGGCTCGAAGTTAGCTTTACCCAAAAAACTAAATATTTAAAAAAAATTGTCAAAGTTAGCTTTAGCCGAAAAACTAAATATTTTTCTTAATGTTTCTGATTTTCCGAGATCACACTAAGGTGCAGGGAAAAGAGCATACGCATGAGAAAAATTCTTCCTTTCTGTTTCTGATTTGCCCAGATCGCACAGAGTCGCAGGGCAAAGAACATACGCAGAAATGAAAGGTATAGATCCGGTGATAAAAAAAGGCTAAATAAACAGAAACCGAAATAACCAGAGAGAAAATAACAGTAAACTGCAGATAAACACTGTATACCTCCAGATCTTAAAATGACGCAGATAGGGCTACCGGAAACCTTTTCGCATGAAACGAAAGGGGTTCCTCACTGGAACAGATGCTCCGAACACAACAGAGCAGTCCTCTCGGCCCGAAAGCAGTCAGAACAGTAGATCTAGGAACGACAGCCGCATGCAGTTCTACCGGCTTCAGATTTGGATCACCAACGGACGCGGCCCTCAAATAGCTCTGATACCATGTAAGAATTTACAGGGTAAGTTCCTCAGACAGAACACCAAAAGGACACCGCTCACAAACAGATCACAGATCAATACACCAGTATTTTGACGTGGTTAAAACCCTCAGAGAGGGAAACAGTCCACGGCCTACGCCAACGTGGCTACTACAGGCAATTTATTAATAAAAGAATGAAAATTTACATAAGCTTCTCTCATGCACGTGAACCTACAAATGACCCTCCATGCGCTTTAAATAGAATTCATGGACCAATCGGGTGTCAAGCCACGGATCAAGTGTCGGTAATACCGAGGAGAGAATGAACCGTCAGATCACTACATATCGTGACCGTCGGATTGTATGTTACAAAATGTACAACAATAAAGAAACACACTTTACCTAACTCTATACCTAACTCTATACTAGACCAAGTTGAACTTAACTATTTCCTATGTGTCGGAATATCCTAACAGAAGGTAGATAACTAGATCATGTTATTGAGGATTAGCCCTCGGTGCTCAAATACCTAGCATGGAGAACTTCAGGGAACCCGAACAATGAGGAAATTATTGAGGCCTATTTCATAGGGTGGTATGAAATGATGCTAGTTGTCACTAAAGCCAATCCCAGAATCCCACAATTGCTCCCTGATGAATATTTGCATGAAATATGGTTTTGTGTAAGCCATGGTAGCACTTAGATTCACCCTAAATGAGTTAGTCCAGACAAATTCTAGATGCGCGCTCAACCTTACATTCTCTATAAAGAAACATTTCATACTAGAGTGATGTCGTGGCCTGGAGTGGTTGGGTAAATTTGGGAGAACAAGATGACATATTCATTTGAAGGGATGTTATCTAGGCCATTTCCTTGTGAGAACCCCCTCCATATCCCAAAATCAAATGGTATAGGAGATGCTCAATCTAGTCTTGAAGAAGCTTGAGAAAATGATGATATCAGTTCTCAATACTCTGGAATGTCTCGGATCGTGAGTAAGTCCCTTCCCCTCATTCTCTAAATTTTTCAATGTTAGTGCAATTGCTACTTTGCCCTTCAGCCTAGTGATTGCCTTAATTCCCCCTCGTGGCCCTATACTCTCATACTGAACCCACCATCCATAATACTCAATTGATTACTGCTTGACCACCATCAATTCCAAAGAAACCGATCACATTTACCTCTACCCATGTTGTAGGTCTCATTGACGAGAAACCACAGTCCCATACAAACACGCCAGTCCTTGAGGAAAACCCATTGTCCACCTCCACTGTATCCTTGAAGTTGTGCAACCCATCTCCCAGAACAAACTCCCCCTTTGCCACTATCTTAGACACACTTCTGTCTGAAAATATTCTTGGTGCCAGAACTGAAATGGAAGTAGACTCCATAATCAAGTCCATTATCGACACTACCAAAGAGGCACTTACAATTCCCCCACAAACACAAAGTCAGTTAATACATCTCTATTATGTTTTCTACTAGCACCGGGACTACAAATGGCAATCAACCAACCTTTCAACCTTGATAACCAGGGCATAGAAACCATACAAACCTTTCCTCTAATGCCCAATCCCACCCCCCTTTCTTCACTGCATTCCATTCCTGACCGCGTCACTGACACATTGCAGCGAGAGACCTCACCCAAAGGGAAATTTGAGAAATTCACTACTCGCGGCCAACCACTACAAAGTCAGTATCTCCAACCTACTACCATGACACCTGATGACCTTTAGAGTAGGTATTCTTCTTAAATTTTTACTTTTATTCAACTTGCTACACGCCAAGCAGACGCGTTGTACAACAATTTGATAGTCAAGAACGAGAAACATCGACAACAACTTCTTTCCATTGTAGTTAAAATAGATCAACTTCTCCAAGAGAAGCGAGAGCTAAAACAATAGGTTGATGAAATAAATACAAAGTTCCAGGATATTTGGCCCTCAGTTGATGAAATAGTACCAAATGCACTAGAAGAGTTTTTGGCCTGAACTCTTTCAAAATGTTGTGATCATATCGGAACTACATGTGCCAACCTTTTCTCAACAAATAAATAGCTTCAAAGAACTATTATTTCCACCCAAAGGGTGTTCCTAGATCTATTAACCTAATGTGCTAGTGAAATTGAGCAGAAAATCACTGAACTAGCTTGTTTGAAAGCCTCCATTATACAAGCTATGGAATCAACTAAACAACTCTTTGCTTAACTTCATGATTGGTCAGGATTCCTTGCAAAGAAAAATCAACAAATATACTTTATTCTCCAACAAGCTAATCAATTCTTCAATGAAGCCCTCACAACCCTAGACCTCAATCAACAAATGAAGCTTCTTTCACATACATCGTTGAAAAACAAATCCAACAAATTATGGATGAATCACACACCACAAAAATTTGGTACGTGACATTAAGCCACCTATATGAGTCCACTTCTAGAAACTCCAGCAGATCAGCACAAAAACAAAAACCCAATGGAACTCCCTCTTGTTGACAAAAACAGCTCAACCAATGGTTTAAATCATTGTGCACTTTATCAAACAAGCGAACACTTTGATAGGCTCATGGAAGTCAACCCTTGCCAAGTACACACAATTTAAAACCGCTAACATTCAATATGTGCTAGAGTTGGGTCCTTCATTTGAAGGAGTAAGGAAGGAAGGATCCAACAAAAGCTCCATAATAGCAAGAAGCACCAATAGTGCCAACAAATGATTGACTCGAGAATGATTCAATTGGTTTTACTCAAGGCCTATTGGGTCCATATTTTTGGGGGAAATTTTTTGAAATGTTTTACCAAATTTGACCGATGGGATGTCACAAAGAAAGAAAATGATGAAGGAGAAGGAATTCACTAAAGTATGGTAGTTGTGGAAGGTTGGTTAGTGAAATAGGGGCACATGAAGTCACATCTAAGCTCAAACAATCGTCAATAGTAGAGGAAGAAATCACAACCGAGCAACAAAACAAGCCAAGAAGGAAAGGGTAGGGCATCCGATGAAGAAAACAAGAGTCCAAGCAAGTGGAGTACATAAAAGTAGAAGGGAAATTCAAAATCATGGGAGATAAAAAGGGAGTCTACTGAAATGTTGTTGCAGAGCTTATCGAGCTTTGCATGATCTTGTGATCACTTGGTCCTATATTAGTTTGTGTTCCAATTTCTTGTTTTGTTGGGAAGGTATTATAGCCCGAATGTATCGATGTACTGATGGTTGAAACTAATGAAAGGGAGTTGCAGGGATGTTTATGGATTCATCTATGTTATTTTTATATGATTCTTTGAAAATTTAATCCACGATGGGATCTCCTTCAACATTCTTCCTTGTAGTCCTCACTTGAACATGGTTGCATCCTTTCCTTCTTGGCTACTTCTACTGCTCGACTATGACTACTTCCTCTGTTGTTGACATTTATTTCAGCTTGGTTGTAACTACATGTGAACTTATTTCCATAGCCAACCTTTCACAGCTACCATACTTTAGCGGATTTCTTCTCCTTCCTCAGTTGCTTTCTCCTCAACTCCCCGTCAGTCAGATTTGGTAAAAAAAGGTCAAAACGTTTCCCCCAAAACGAAGGACCTCATAGGCTCCAACCACAATCAATTGACTCATCCCCAAATCTATCATTTTCTAGCGTTGTTGGTGCTTCTTGTTGCTAGAGAACTTCTACTGGTGCTGATCCTTCTTGGCTTGTTCCTTCAAATGAAGGACCCAACATATTTCTTTCCACACATCCTTCGAGTCTGCTAGAATAGAAACTAATAGTAGAGCCAACTTTATGCATGCATTTGTTGAAGAAATGATGAAAATACTATTTTATAATATCAATAAATTTGGTAAAAAGTAATAATCATTATATAATGTGTCAGAGTAATTACTATTAAGCATGGAAACAGTCTCTTGATTACCTGTCGATTTACCCAATAAATGCTTTTGTTAACTACAAATGGAAATAGAAAAATATGCAAATCAAGTTAAGGAAATATTTTAAACTTCGGGAAATATGTATTAATTTGTTAAATAATTGGGAAAATAAGATTTTACACTTGAATCAGAGCAACAACTAAATCAATGATGATCTACAATGACGTAGGGTATAACCAACAAATTAAATAGATACAATAGATTCAATATCGATCACCTAGAAGGCAAGAAAATGTATGTATTCAAGGATCACTGCAGTAAGGACCACACATCAACAATCAAGGGTAAGTCTGCTACAACAAGGTATGTATGATTAGTGTTTGCATTTCAATTTGAATATCATCTCTGACATGTGTATTGTAGGACAATGTAAGCATTTTTTTGTATATTGGTTTGGGTCTTGTTCATTAATTCATGTGCAAGAAGGAGGACACATTAGGACAACTCATACACATACTAGAAGGAAATGCAATGCCCAAGTACCATTACTTGAAGAAATAATGACATTACCTCATCAGCTACAGGTGATCCATGAAGGTGTGTCAAGTCAAGCATCAGTTCTTGTCAAGAGTTAGTATTGTAAAATATCATCATTGTAAAATTTTAAAAGAGTCATTATTATAAAAGGTCAATATGCCTAGAGTTTGAAGAGGCATTGTTGGGACGTATAAGACTAATTATTGGATGATTTCATGGTTAAGTTGCAGGCCATAGTGTGATTGGGTAATTGGTTAAGTACAAGAAAATCATTGTAAATTATATTGTATCATGGATCATTGTCCTTGGTATGGGAATCCACACTCTAGTTTCATTTCTACTCATTATAGGGTGGCAGGGAGGTGCTAGGAAGGTGCATGAAGTTTCCTATAGGTTGGAGCTCGTGAACACTTCAGGGTGGTAGGTTGGTCTAGCATGTTGGGGCATCCATTCATTTGACTACTGAAGAAACCAAGGCATCAGAGCATCCTTCGAGTGGGAGATAGAGAAATTTCTTTTTCTAGAATTCTAGGAAGTTGTAACTTTCATTTTAGTTGGGGCTAAAGATTAAAGAATTTATTAGAAAAGAATTTGGTGGTTTTTCACCGAGAGTGGGTTTTCCACCTAAAATTCTTGTGCCTTTTGTGATCTTTTGCTTATTGTTGTTACTGGATAAACATTAATAATAATTGAAGATTAACTAATTCTTTGAAAATTTTTGAAAGTGATAGTTGTTAAGGAATAGTGATTCAGCACCCCCCCGCTCAGGATTTCTAACACAAACTGCACTGGTTTGTTGGAAATGAGCATTGTGAAAATGCGTGATGGGTATATGAAAGTTTGGAATATTAATCATGAAGAAAATGTTGTTAAGTTTCCACCAAGACCTGGATGGCTACTTACATCCAAATCTGTAGATTATAAACTATATTGTCGAAATCTTTGAATGATAAAAACACCATGGTGCATTTTGGCACATCACAGGAAAACTATGCATAATGTTAAGTCTCTTGATTCGACCAACCTTGCCTCAACTTCAATGGATGGTACACTCAAGCCCTGGAACCTAGAAACAAGTGTATGAATTGTAATTTTCAACCCTATTCTGACATATTATGGGAATAAAAATGAAAATAACCTTGTGGGGATTTTTGTTGTTGATAAGTATAATTCTACTAGTTCTGAGTCAAATCAGGTGTTTACATATCATGAATATTTTCCAATACGAGTGACACCTTACAAGTTTAACTGTGTAGACACAGTGAATGTTAAAGAGGTATATAATGTCGATGGGAAGTTGGTTTTCTTTGTGTACTGAAGAGGGAATACACAAACTTTGGTTGCATCACCACTGTTAACATCTAGAGGCCTATATTACCCTTCATTTGTAAAACAGATTGGATGTAAGGTGAAAATTACAATTCTTGGAACTCATGTAGTTGTCAAGGAATATGTATATTGTTGCATGAAGAGAAGGCTTGACATTAAAGAATATCGGGGATTTGTACCATTTTTATCAAATGACCAAACCCTCCTTGAACAATCTTGGATTGGGCTTCTCTGAAATCATACACTTCTACATATGTGTGTGCTTTCAAAGGAGTACAAGTTATTTCTAGATGGCACTCAATTGATAGCCATTGGGTCAGTTTTGCTACCATATTTACATGAAGTCAAATCAATTATTCTTCAATCTAGCACTTTGAATGCAACCCCAATGAAGTTTGGGCATGAAAACCTTTACACCCAAAATACAAAAGAAATGAATTCACTGGATGCCAACACTTATAGTTGCATCATGGTTCAATTGGGAATACAAGATTTTCATTTTATTTTGGGCCTTGCAATACTGATTTTGTGTGAGCAATACCATGAAAAATCATAACCATCCTCCAACTCCTACATCTACATTAGCAATGGAAAACTAGCTCAAGACATCCATACAAATGTAGACTCCAAGTTTCTCTCAAAGCAATAATTTTAGGACAAAGAGATTCTTTCTTGCAAATTTTTTCTAGATCTCTCGCAGATTCTTATATCAACAGTCACTTTAGTCTTATCAATATTGGAATAGGCTCTCAAGTTTTATATAGATGATCGCATAAACAATAAAATCTTTTCATTTATTGCACCTGAACTTTGTATGTACTGCAACATTTTTGGAAACGATAACTCTAATATTCCTAATCATGGTGATCTAATAGCCACTGTTTTAGGAATTGTTGGAAGATTTGAGTATGGGATGGCTCAAAGGTTGTTACTTTCAAAGGTCCCAAACCATAGGTTGAAGCATGCTAAGTTGTTGGACAAGTGTTTGGAATTTTTGAATGAACAAGAGAATTTAGTGGTTTGTGCATGTGCTCATGAACAACTCAATTCCATGATTAACATTGAAAGTGATGTGAAAGTTCATGTTGTTGGGGACCTTCTTACTATGCTACAACAAGAGATGCTTGTCAACACTATTGAAATGAACAAATATGACACCACACCAATAAAATTTGACAGCCTTTCAAAGATGTCATTAAACAAATTTCTGAAAATTGATGCTACATGTTATGATTCCCTGAAATTTTTTCAAGTTGACAAGAATCCAAGCAACATGGCCATTTGCAAAGCCAAGGAAGGATTTTTGTTATTTGGCATGTTTAAGAAGTGTGTCATTTTCATGGGTTGATGTCTTTTAAGGAATTGGTTATTAAGGCCTATATTAGATCTCGATTCTAAACATTTCGAATGGTCATCTCAACACTATATCACTGCTCCATCATTGTGATGAAATGATGCCAACCCTGCACAACACTTTGAACCTTGTGAAAGATATTCCACATCTACTCAATATTTTGGTTTCGAGGTTATATGTCAACATTGGATGATTGGACAACAATGTCAAAGAGTATGAGTTCCATTTTAAATACAGGGAAAATTTTTGAAATTGAGATTTTAGAAAGACAACATGCGCATGCAGGAATGTTCAATTTGAATATTGTAATATAAACAAATATGGAATGATGATTTGATCATCCAGGATTTTTCTATAGTTTGATGAATTGAAGGAAATATATGAGGGTTTTCTTGAAAATAATAACACTTATTAGGGTCACTTATGTGAAGTTTGAATTGCCCATATCTTCATTTAAGTGTTTGAACTGCCCATAACGGTATAAGAGATCCAGATTGAAGATAAATCCATGCTCCTCCTCTTTTTTAATTTTTTTTAAATAAGAATTTGGATGTAAGAATTCTTCTCATTTTAATTTTATCTATGTTACAAAATTAAGGTTGTAAGAGATTTTTTTCTCTAGCGCAATAATGCACTAAACAATAGGGTCTGACTATTTACAAGTGTGAAGTAGTATCCAATGGTCATAGGAAAGTTGGAAACTAGGACATGCTGAGATTTGGGGACTCAAAATCTCAAAAGAGATTATATGCAAGGATTGAAAATCCCAAAAGAGATTATACCCATGATTTATATATATTAATATTTTCCCTATTTGTTGAGGAGGGTATTTTGATAAAGTTGTAAAGGATTTGTTTTGCTCAACAGAAAGAGTGGGAAGGCATATAAAAGTTATCAAATATTGGAAAGGTGTCACAAGTGAAGGGAAATGACCCAATAGATTTACAAAAGTTTGGGAATTAAGAATATGGAAGAAGAATCATCGCATAACTTTTAAATTCAGAACAAATATCCAATAAGCATTCCTATCTAGCCTGTAAACTTCTCCCACATTATATCTCATTTATGAACACATACTCATTTAAAAACATCAAATCAATAGGCAAAGATTTAGTCAATGTGGTGGTTAGGCGTGTCTCTATTTAACAACCATTTCTTTCAAACGTGAAAAGCATAACATTTCAAGCCACGTACCCCATTATGAGTCAGAAGAATCTTGTGCATTTAGGAAACTTCTTAGACATCTCTATGAAAGACACATGCTTGTTTTCATTCTATTCCCTGGAAACATAATTTCCCACAATGAAAGAGATTTAGAGAGTTTCCACTAACACCTTTTTGCCCTTAGCATTGGCTTGCATGTTAAGGTATATGTGTGGATTTAGTTCTCTATTAATGTTAGAGTTTCCATTGCTAATTTGTCCAAATTTTATCTATATATAACATCCCATAAAAATGGGTCACTAATAACTGACAATGACTACTCAAGTGGGATCTAAATAAAAATTTTAAACTTCATTTTAGACCATATATTAATAATTACCATGCCTTGGATTTGTGCAAGAATGACAATTTCTTCTGCTTGAAAACTATGAAAACATTGATAAAGTAATGTTGTGGATAAGCGCAGTCATTTACATACCATGAGCATGGGTGTGAGCTGCAACCAAGTGTAATGAAGATCCAAGTAGAGAAATGCACCAATGTGAGCTATTGAATAATGATGAAGTATATGATTTTTGTTGGGATATTGCATCTGTGGAAGTAGTGAAATATATTCATGGTCATTGGCAAGAGAATAGGTGGAAGAAATGCATGACTTTCATTCGACGTTTTCAGCCTGCTTCTTAGAAGTTCTACCAGCAAAAAATAAATGAATGCGAGTGACGAATAAGTGAATGATAAGACTCACTAGCATCAAAGAAGTATTACTTAATGCTGGAAAGACCATTATTGTTTGCATTTTACCTGAAACCTAAACGATTGGAAATCCCAAACAAGACACAAAAATAGAGACCTCACACGAAATTCAATGCAAGCAATTAAATTAGTCAATAGATTAGAAGAGCAGCATTTTCCTAGCTACTAGGAATTAGGGTTGGATGAGAATTGAAAAGGAAACTTATTGAAATTCATTGAGTTATCTATATAGCTCTATTCCTCCACACATTGACATTCATTCTCAGCCTAGAAGAATCATTGTAGTTTCATTAGAACAACCATACCGTTAGATTCTACTGTGGGTAACATTTCTAGGTGGGTGAAAAAATCATGGGAATATGGAAATAGGTAGTTGTGTAGAAAATGTCCTTCTCACATTGCAACCACATAACCATGGAATGTATTTCCTCATATCAAATATTTTTGCTGTGAGTGGTATGTGGGATGAGACAACAAAGATAAGAACAATGATGAAAGACAAAGGCTTAAAAAATTCACCACGATGTAGTTGGATTCAAGTCAGAAACAAAATGCCCATATTTGTCGTAAGAGATAACATGCATCCACAAAAAGAGGATATTTATCGAGAGCTCGACAAATTGTCTAGGAAGATGAAGGTAGAAGGATACCTACCAAATTGTGAATCTTAAGCATTTGTACAAAAGGTGAATATTAAGTTGGTGTTGCACAATGTGGAGGAGGAGCAAAAGAAACAAATTCTCTGGAATCATTATGAGAAGTTGGTCATTTCTTTTGGACTCAACAACACATTTCCTTGAAAAATCTAAGAATCTTGAAGAATCTCTATGTTTGTGCTAATTATTACACTACTTCCAAGTTTTCTCTAAGATTTTGAGGATGGAGATTGTTTTAAGGGATGCAAATTCTTTTCATCATTTTAAGGATGGGTAGTGCTCTTGTAGATATTATTGGCGGTCCATGATGACAACTGCATTCATCTATGATTTTTTTTTTATTTGAAAGAAAAAGTGTCCTTCATTTGAAAACTATTGATAGTTCAAGAAAGGAAGGGAGTAGATATAAGCATGTCATAATGCTAATTCAACTAGCTATTAAGTTTTTCTACCAGCAGGGGTTCAATTAAATAATTTTGTGAAGGAACCGACTCTTTGAAATCTTGGTGTGTTCCAAGAACTTATTTGATACCCCATTGGCCTAGACAACCTTAGGATTGACCCATAGGCCCTATGTGTCATTTTTCTTTCTTTACACTCAACCTCCATCCTTGACCTCGTCTTGTTAGGATTTTGATTGTGGATTTGTTTTATTGGACCTTCGAACAATATTTAACTTTAGGTACCACTCCCAATGGATGCACTTCTCTATCCCAAACACAAAAATACATGAAACACATAGACTATTATATAATTATTTGAAAAGAGGGTTTTTCCATGGATGAGTTCCCTTATCTCCATAAAAAAATGGAGATAATTTACCCTTCCATGGCTATTTGTGGACATTAACCATGGTAAATTCCGTGTTTGTGAATTCCCACCAAATGTATTTCAGTTGGAGGAATTTTTGCATCAGATTGGAGAAATGCAGAGTGCAATGGGTGGGAAGGGGAAGTTGAAGATATTTTAGGAAGCATTTGATGTGCTGGTTCAAGAAAACATCAATGACCTCGGCATGGAACCACACGAGGCTATTGAAGATGACATCTAAACTTTTGAGTTACGAAACCAGTTCACCTTGCAGTTAGTATTACTAGTAATATTAGTGCCTCAGATTCTTTTCACTATAGTTTACATAACTAGTGTAAGGACAAGAAAATTTAGAACTGCTGATGATGTGTCTGCCATTCAGAAAATTCAGAACCAAATATATAAAAAAATGGAATAGCTGCATGATGATGTGTCTACCATTCCAAATAAGCATTGGATAAGCAACACCCAAACTCACCTGCTCTTCTTGCAAATTCCAAAGGAAAAGTGACGTCTATTAAAAGCACATAAAACTTAGACAACCAATGATTTTAGTTTGCCAAGGTGGAAATACCCGGAATTTTTGGTTGTCTATGAAGGCTTAACAAACTTTATAATTAGTAAAATGGGACTAAGAAACTAGAAACCAACTTGTCTTTTCACCATATATTACATCAGCCCATCCTCTATTTTCACCATTGAACTTTTTTTACCACGTTTTCACACACTTTTTCTCTAAACATCAAGAATGTTGTTGTTGTGTGTTATAATTCTAGGAGGTAGCCAAAAATGATTCAGTTTCTTACTAGTTCTCCCTAAGTTATATCTCTTTTCTCAGGCATATACTCATCCACAAGTTTATACCTCACAGGCACACCTTTCCATCTCCAACGCCACTAGCTTTCCTTCCTTTTATGCTAAAAACTTGGATCAATTTATCACTCATTTTCATTTTATGTTTCGGTCAGAAAAAATCCTACTTTTTAAAACCTATTAGTTGATTTTATTCCCCATCCCCTACAAAATGTCTCCACATCACTATAGAACTTTAATATTACTTCCTTTATATATCAATTTTGATTTGTCCTCATACAACCCACAATCACTGTAGATACTCCCAGAATTGTTCATCAGTTCATCGAAGCTTAGATCACAGCTTGGTATGCCCTTTTCGCCATCTCAAAATGTATTATTCAGAGTGGGTTCTTCATATAACTAGGCATACAAGATCTGAACCCACGAGTTGTGTTATAATTCAACATTGGAACTAATGTCTAGTCCACGAAACATTGTGTTATATAATCTCTGAAAAATAATCAAGGAGGATCTCTATTTAGATCCTTTAAATGGGGCACTCAAAGGAGGTTCCAGATCTTGCTTATTTCAGTCTCGCGATGATGTTTCAAAAGAAATACGTAGCTATTTCAAATTTGACCAACTGGAAAGAAATTTTGTTTGCCTACATTGATTGCACATTGGTGGCATGATGTTCAACCAGCTTCCGAAGAACATTGGCCCATTTAAAAACATCCCAGGATATCAGTTATCCTTACACTATACTAAGGTATTGTATAACTCATTATGATACAGATATAACATTTGTGATCAGTTAAATCTAATATCTATTTCTAATAATCTTTCACATACTTTGAATACACATGCAATTTCTTCCACCAAAATCACCTTGCCTTCGCACATGGCCTCATTACTTTGAAGCTCATGCAATGCGGGTGAGGCATACAACATCAAGGATGGAACCCTAGTGGTCAACTCAACACTCTGCTGAACTTAGAAATGAATCGACCCCCCATTGGCACAATCACTTCCTTTTCATGATTGATGTCCACATATAATAATTTATCCAAGAGGTTTCACCATCAACTTGATCAGTATCAAAAGGATTGCCTTGCACAGGCTCAATGAATCATTCACAATTTCCTTATTTTTTTTCTTAGAATGTTTTCTTCCATTGCTCTTTACAAGTTTTGGCAAGAATGGATTTACCTCACTTATTAGACACAACATATATCAAATTTTCCTACTCAGCTGCCCTTTTTAAATTCATGTTACGGTGGTTGTGTAATATGGCCTAAGAAAGTCCTTTGTCACGTGCTTGATGTAGATGTTCAGTGTGAATCTCTAGCTGACAATAAATTTTGTAAATGTTTGTCTTCCATGAATTGACTCACTTAACTAGGATAATATACCTAGACATTGAATAAATAATTTCGTGCAATGAGTGGCAAATGGATCCAATACATTGATTTTTTTTTATCCATGTTGAGCCTTCGAATAGCCACATAGTTTGAATCATTGTCTTTAAGGAATTGAACAAAATTTTCCTTCTCATCTTGAAATATTTCTTCTTCCAATGCAATGCAATCTATAGTCTTCTTGTAGTTTGTCGTGTCAATCAAGTTAAAAACCAAAAATCCTCAAGGAAACCAAACTGAAATATTATTTAAGGGATCATGCGAGATAGCTATTAAATAGTTATTTAGATTATGCAACTTGTATATTTTTCAGGCTCTTTATTATCAACCTAGCGTGAAATCTGATTGATAAAAGACTGAACGAGACTACAAAGAAATATGAACTCAAAGGCAATATGAGATCCAAAAATAATAGAGTGCTAATAATATTAAACAACATAAAAACAACAACAAATGCAGTAACTTTAACACTAACAAAAGTAGTTTAGTAATAACAAGAAATATCCCAGCAATATTCATCATTACATTTTATAAATGATTCTAGAGCAGTAATGGTGGAAAAGGTAGTTACTAGTAACAATGCTTAAAGACATGAAATCCATGAATATAAAGGTTAAAAGGTATAGATTCCCGTTGAAATATGTAACTAGGTTCGGTATTCATAATGACATGTGTAATCATGATTTTATGTAATTGAGGCAAAGAAGAAAATCAAAATTACTTTTGTTATGCTTGAGACGTGGGTTTCATGCTCAAGGAATTTTGTTTTTATATAGATCAAGCTCCCACTATGAACTCTTAGGATTGGTCATTGAATCATAAAGTCATCTGAGTAATTATCATGTATTGAAGACCCATTTGGGCATGTTACATATTGTAAGAAATGTATTTGAGTCAAAAGGATTGTCAAAGAAACCCCTCTAACACCAAATATTCAAGCTCCAACTGAAGTTGGCCTATAAACATAATCAAGTCGGCCTGCGAGTGAAGTTGACCTGTTTTGAAGCCAAACAATGCCTATATAAAGAAGGACTCACCCTCTCTCAAGAGGAAACACAAAAGAAACATACAAGTTCAATATAGAGATAAGGAAGAGCCTAATATCGAGTGAGGAAGGAGGGAGGAAGATCGGAAATATTTCTGATCTGTTTTAGGGCAAAATTCCTTCACATGTGCAAAGTCTAGGGCATCTCACTGCAACAAGAACACCAAAAGTTAAAGTCACTCTAAGAGGACAAAATTTGGGGATTAAGAGTTGATATTCTAGGCTGAGTTACTGAAGAAGAAGTATCTTTTCAAGCGAAGAGGAAAAGAGGGCAAATTCTCCATATTTCCCCTCACATGAGTGACCTAGGGTTTCTATAGTAAGGTTGAGTCATAGTCAAGAAGTTGTAGGTCTGAAAAAAAGGTTGAATGAGAAGTTGTTTCCATTAGAAATCATGTTTGGATGAAGTTAACATTGTGAAAGGAGGGCACATCTTGCAAAAGGATCTGAATTAGTGTTGGAGGGTTTGTTGGTCAAGGGTCTACGTCTTGGAATTCATGAATTGAAGATTCTATAGGAAGAAGAATTATGTGGGTTTTCCTCTCAAGTTGGAGAGATTTTGGCCATGGATAATAGCCTACATATCATTGTTATTTACGACTTGGTAGTTGTTTGATGAAAGAGAACATTAATATACTCAAGAGTAAGGAAGAAGCTAATCAAGTTAAGAATTTTTTATCAGAAACAATTATCATTGAATGAGAAATTACCTACTCTTACTACCCTAGATAGCCAACTAATCTCTTGGAATTCAAATGGGAAGCATATGATTTCCTTTGTTTCTTTCCTTTCCTCTCTTGTCTACAACTTGGCTCCTATTTGCTCTATTCCTTCTTTAGATCTAATGGTTTCATGGTTTTACAGATGAAATGGTGTAGAAACTTTGCTCCAAAATAATTTAATTCTTCCATTCTGTACCAAGACATGTTGACATGTATCACGATAAATCAGGACCAACTCACTTTGGAAATGTTTTGGCTATGTGTGCTAAACATGCGACCCTAAAATAAGGTAAGGAGGTCCATGCCTACGTTATGCCCAGATTTGGATCAAGTGTTACCATGGGGAGTGCCCTTGTTGCCATGTATGCAAAATGCGGGGATGGAGAGGATTCACTAAATACTTTTGAGAAATTTCTTGAAAGAAATGTGGTTTCATGAAATGACATAATTGTCAGATGTGTTCAACATGGCTGAGGTATAAGGGTTCTCAAGTTGTTTGGGTAGATGATGCAAGCAAGAATATGTCCCTATTTTGTCACCCTTATAGGTGTGCTTAGTTCTTGCGGCCATGCTGGTCTAGCAAACAAGGGTTGTAAATACTTCAATTTGATAAGTGTAGAGTATGGTGTCATTACTGGAGTAGAGCACTTTGGTTGCATTGTCCACATTCTTGGCCATGTTGGTGCTACACAATGTGGAGGAGGAGAAAAAGCAACAAATTATCTAGAAGCATTGTGAGAAGTTAGTCATTTCTTTTGGACTCATCAGCACATCTTCTTGAACAACTCTAAGACTTTTGAAGAATATTTTGTTTGTGTTGACTATCACACCACTGTAAAGTTATCTCTAGGATTTCCACGAGAGATTGTTTTGAGGGATGCAAATTATTTTCATCATTTTAAGTATGGGAAGTGCTCTTGCAAATATTATTGGTGATCCTAGATGATAAAGGCATTCATCTATGATTTTTTTAATTTGGAAGAAAGGATGTCCTTTGTCTGAAAACTACTGATAGTTCAAGAAAACTAGGGAGTAGATATAAGCATGTCAGAATGATAATTTAGTTAGCTATTAAATTTTCTACTAGCAGGGGTTCAATTAAATAAGTTTTTGAAGGAACCGACTATTTGAAATATTTGTGTGTTCAAGGAACATATTTGAGAACCCATTGGCCTAGACATCCTTAGGATTGACCCATAGGCCCTATTAATTTTTTTTCTTTCTTTACAATCAAAATCCATCCTTGATATGGTATTTTTATGATTTTGAGGTTGGATTTAATTCGTAGGACCCTCGAACAGTATTTAAGTTTAGGTGCCACACCAAACACATGCATTCCTCTATGCCAAATAAAAAACTACATGAAGAAAACATGCTATTATATAATTATTTGGAAAGATGGTTTGGCCTTTGATAAATTCCCTTATCTCCATAAAAGGATGGAGATAATTTACCTTTCCATGGCTATTTGTGGACATTAACCATGGCTATTATATAATTATTTGAAAAGAGGGCTTGGTCTTTGATCAGTCGCCTTATGTCCAAAAAACAATGGAGATAATTTACCCTTCCATGGCTATTTGATTAGTTTTGTAGGTCCCTCGATTGCATGCCATTTGGCCCCTCCTTCCCTCCTTGGCCTCCATATTCTATCATTTGAGGGTTTGTTCTAAAATCGACAGGGCATGCAGAGAAAACCTTCTCCATCATGTGCCAAAATTTCTAGAAATATCTTTGTGACATCCATCCTCAATTCCCTTTTTAATGTTTGAGCATAGTCCTTATGATAAGACATCAATATGTAATGTTTATTAAATCCATGCTTGAACGATTAGGAAATTGTCAAAAAAGGTCTAAGCTTTTTATAAGTCCTTCCTTGGCATTCCTCCCCTAATCATATGAAAGGTGTTGTCTTATATTTGCAAGATTTAAAAGTAGTTCGATATCTAAGCTAATGTTAGATTTCATAAACATATCTTTAGCCACCTATCCCTAACCAGGATGATACTTATATATATGCAAAATGACTAGGGTCATTACACCATCTCCTTGAACCTATGAGATACAATCAATGCTTGTTGATATGCCCAACCTAGACTGGATTCTAGAAATAAAAGAAAAATCGTTGTTATATCGAAGAATTTTCTGATCCATAATGTGTATAGATGTGTTTTGGATCAATCACATAATCATGAATTAGTCGACGTTTTGAACCAGCTAATGTGGTCCATCCTTAGGACAACGTGAAGAATCAATCGATCTTAAGGTATAAATAGTAAGGATGCATCATAGCCCAGAATATGTTGTCAAAGAATAGCCATTGGTAAAGCAGTTAAATTAGGTAAATAAAACAATAAAATAATGAAATAAACTAGTTGTTAGAAATAAAATATTATAAATCAGTTTAAAACTAGCCATTAGGAATATTATATTGATTATAAACATCAATTAAGTTGTTAAAACAATTTATATATATATATATTTTAATTAATTTATTTTAAAATATCTTATAATCACTAGCATTTTAATTCATTATATCATAGTCTTTAAATATACTTTTGAGTCAAAATTTTAATATTTCAATGCTTTTAATAATAATGTCTTACTGGTAATAAAAAATATACTATTAAGGAATAAAACCTAAGTTAAGAGATTAAATGAAAAGAAGGGGAGGGGTTGTTAATTAGAATTTATTATAAAATTAAAAATATTTCATAGATCTATTAAAACCACACAAATTAAAAGAAAGAGAAAGACCTCAAAAATCCATAAAAATTCATGAATCGTAAAAAAAATGGAGAAGATAAAAATAACCAGGGAGAGGAGAGGGAGGAATCAAGACATGAGAGCCGGAGTCCAGCTCTTACTTACTTTCCACCAATAATCCCTATTAAGATTTGTGGCATGCCTTTCAATCTCAATTGCTTCCCTCAGCTTCCTATGGAGGAACTAATTTACCATGGCAATGACCTTGGATTCTTCAATGCAGACATGGTGATTTGTTTTCTCTGCATGGTCGGCTAGGGCTGATGAGTGCGATCGACTATCTCTAATATGAACAACATTCTCATGGATTATCTACTTAGTAGACCTACCTGTTTCCCCAATATAGGGGATACCATATGAACCGGGAATGAGGTAGATGCCCTTCATATCTTTAGGATCAATACAGTCTTTGACAGATCCCAGAGAATTCCTAATGGTATGGAAAGGTTTGGAAGAGGAAGTGACATTAGTATTCCTAAGGACACGGTAAATTCTATCTGTGGTTCCTTGGATATAAGGGAGTTGAACCTTAGAGACAGGATCAACACTAGAATGTTTGATTCTAGGTACCTTGTATGCCTTGTGAAAGGCCTTGAGTAATTTCGATCTGCTATACCCATTCCTTCTAAGAACTTCAAGAAAATGATATTTCTCTTGTTCAAGGTGGCCAAGATCAGAGATTATTAGAGCGTGGGTAGCAAGAGTGTTGAATACCCCAGGTTTCTAAGCCAGAAAATGATGAGAGATGGCATGGAGATATTGTTCTGTGTGAGTTTTCTTTTGAAAAACTTGGTGACCGATGGAACCATCATCCATGCTAGAAAGGAGGATATCCAAGAAGGGAAGGGAACAATTCTCCTCCACTTCCGTGGTGAACTTGATGGAGTCTAAAAGAGAATTAAGGTGGTCTAGAAACATATTTAATTTCTCTCGCCCATGAGGCTAGATGACACATGTATCATCCACGAACCTTTTCCACTTCTTAGGGAGAAATTTAGCAATGGTTAAAGCCTTGGTTTCAAAATCTTCCATAAACAAGTTAACGACAATAGGGTAGAGAGGGGAACCCATTGCAACACTGCACGTTTTCTCATAAAGACTCAATACAATGAATCCATGAATTCATAAAAAAGAAAATTATTTGTGGCAAAATGAAAATTAATACACTTGAAATCTAAGAAATACATCTGAATTTTTACCTTTTATGTCTAAAGAATACATCTAAGTTTCAATCATATATGTCCAAGGGAGAACTCTAAGCCATGACAACAATAAGTTTGGTAATATATATGCATATACATTTGAGAAACACATAATTTAAGTATTAAGAGAAAGATCATGGCAATTAAATTAGTTCCTTTTGGTAGCTTTTTACAAACAACAATTTTTTGTACTTTAGTGACTCCTTTTGCAATTACCAATAAGTCTTTCCTACCATATTTTGTTGATTTCTTCTATTGTCACAATTCCTTTTCACAACATCTCATTGAGAAATATTTTTATGAGTTCAAAGACCACAATTGTGTAATCTCAAGTCATTTTCTAGCCACTTGTGAGGGTGTCTTCTAGGAAAAGTTAAAGGTGTTCTACTAAGCTAAATTCTCAAAGGATTTTAACTGTTTTTATACACTTGTAATTTTCATGAGACTAAAGCTCCTCAACCTCATCCAAACCATTAGCATACTAAATTAGGTACACATATACATTAATATCTAAGGCCTGCATTTCTTTAACCTCATCGGCTCTCAATATCCTTTTTAGACCTTCAAGGAAGATTCTTATAATCCTTGGATATAACTAGATTAGTAGATTATAAAATGGCTCTGTGACATTCCAAAAAAATTAACAGAAGATAGGCTCTGTCCAACAAGAGACCAACCATTTGCCAAAATATGTGTGCAACTTATTTTCCAGGGAAAAATAAAGAGAGTTGACATCATTTCCATCACAAAAAATCAATGTCACTTTGTACTGCATCTCAACAAACATCAACTTGTAAATTTATGATAGGCCTACACATCTCATTTGTACAGTCCCTGGGTTTAGTAATTCCTCTCCCCATTGAAAACTTGGTCATGCAACATTGTTCTCATGGCTCTGAGTAAAAAAAAAATTAATCCCCAACTTATAAAAGTATGAAAAATGATTAAAATAAAATTACAAATTTATCAAATGATAAATACCTGCAAATGAAGAAAACCCTACAACCTTGAATCCATCACTTAATAAATGTGTTCACCCAACTGACATTAGGTGACTCTACTGATGATCAAGTGTCTTGACTGATATTTTCTCTGGTAAGCATCGAACATATCTTTTCCATCAATATTTTTACTAGATTCGATCCTCTAAACATCCTCTCCAAACCAATCACCCACATCATTGACATTTTTGAGGGAGTTGGTGTCCAAAGGAGGCTTTGAACGACACAATGTTGCAGGTTAAAAACCCTAGGAGATCCATGTCCACCACCACGAATGACAATTTTGGGTTAAACTTGCATCCATGAAGGTACAAATGATTCTTTCAACCTTGATCTTTACAGTGAATTCATAAGCTTTAGAATTGGTTGTTGCCGAGAACTACTATCATACAATGTCATAAGCGTTGGGCTTGCCAACCATCTTGAGGCTTCAAAAGGCATTGAGGCAATTCTCTCTACATGAACATGATGTCTAGATATCTTTCTATCAAGAAAAGCATTTTGAATGCCAACTCTGTAAGTATTAGACCAACCATGCTCAAGTGATAGAGGCGAAGACGCAAATGGTTACAACAATGGAGATAGAGGTTGAGGTGATTGAGAATGCCCCAACTAATGTCGAAGTTAGGGAAGACATTAAAGATCTGTTAGGGGATGGGTGGGGGGGGGTCTTGAACCCACGACTGATTCAAGAACTTGTCAAAGTGATGATTTATCATAAGCTCTACCTTTTTCCATGGAAAAGACCTCCAAATAGCTTTCTGAAAACCAAAATAACTTTCCCCATTCCCTAGAAACGCATAACTTGGATACCAAGTTTGACTAGAGCAACAATGGGAGTAAACTAATGACACTAACATGATGGCTAGTCATGACTCACTATAATGAAACTTTTATTTTTCAACCATAAGGAGATAATCACTAAAAATAACATTCCCCTGAAGAAAGGGAAGGGAACACCAAAGAGGAAGTTAAATTTGGATTATATGAAAATGTATTGAATGTAAAAACAATTGATTTAAACAAGTGTTGCAGGCCAGCTTAATGTTTTCCACTCAAGTCAGAAATCAGGCTCTATAAAAAATTACATAAAACATTATAACTTGAATTCGTAAATGCTAAATTAACAATGATTGATAGACAAATCCAATCATATGGTCTTGCTTTAGAATAAATTGAGATGTCTAGACATTTACAATTTTACTCTTACATAAATAATGTTGGGAAGTAACTCCTGGTAAGTATATTTCTTTAAATTTTATTCCTGTCTTCTTCTTTTTTTATCTAATACCTTGACCTTTTAAGAAGATAACCACTTTTTTAAGTGAATTAGTGACTTATTCCATTTTTTCTCTATGTTCATCTCTCACTTTAAATATTTCATTCCATTTCTTATTGGACTTCATAAATTCATGCCCCTCGATGATTTCATCCTAGAATCCCACTCATTGTTCCTAATCATAAATTTATGTCTTTCATTATTATTTATCATAACTTTATGCCTATCGACATTTTTCTTGTGGGATATGGTTCCATACATCCCATCCTTTTATTTGTCCAAGAGTTATTTCATCCTAAGATGCCATGATTAATATGTAATTCTATACAAAGTATAGAGTCCCTATGGCTCCACACATTCTTAATTTTTATAATTATTTGATGTCATTAAAGGCATACACAACCTGGAGCTCCACAGTGTCTCTTGCTCTTGATTCACCCATCAAGGAAATAATGTGCTATAAATAAATGTGAATGGAGAAGTGTAGTATGTTAAATAAATTGTTGTAGTTGTTGGTGATTTTATGTGGTTAATGAAAGAAAACCCACATTGAGGGTGACCCATTTTCAATATGTGTGAACAAAAATAATCAAGGACGACTCTAGCTGTTGGCCATTTTCAATATGTGTGCACAAAAATAATCAAGGATGAATTCGGCCATTATCAATTGAAACAAAAACTTGTATCCCGTTAGCTCAAACTGTTGATTTGACACGTCAGTTCGATAATGAAGACACTTCTAATTTTGAAATGAACAATTGGGTGCCCATCAAATTTCCTTCATAAATAGTCAGCCTCATCAATTTGATATGTAGTAAAATACTTCCCTTTGGTCATCATGGTTGGATTTAGACTAGAGCCATTTTTTCCAGAATACTAGTGAATTATGATGAGTGGTGTGTTTTAGGCATTTAAGAATGCATGAAGAAAGGCTTGTTCATTGCCTATTATAGTTTTCCTTGTTCCCATGGAAAGAGGTATCATGTGAAGCCCATAAAATTATTTGGCCCCTACAAATTTTCCTTGACTATGTAGGTACGATCTTTTACTGTATATAGTAGTTAGATGCGATTTCAATTTTGATATGTGTCAAATTCATAATTTTTTTTATCCAATTTTTCTTTTGTAGGTGCCCAAAACAATCCTTAGCCCTACAAATCTCAAGGTTTGGGATGGATTAGAAAAGGCAATGGCTTCATTTTAAGGAAGTAGATGAACTGAAACTAGAGAGTGGAGGGACATTTTATGGTAGTGGAGAGAAATTGTAGGCAGAATCTTGCAAAATCAAGAAAAAAAATGTAAAGAAAGAAACTCTCATATTCATTAAATCTCTACTGCATTAATCCCTCATTTTGGCCTTCCTTTTGCCCCTCTAATTTCTACCTTAATATCTGGAAGAAGGACTACGACAAAGTTAAGCTAGTTTGCATTGAATATATAAGTTCATGATAGAGTTTTTTCTTCTCTATTGCATCCATGCCAATTAACTCCAACTGTGTGTACCTCCTTTGCCCCTTTTTCTTTTGAAAACTCAACCCAAGAGAGAAATATAAGTTTCATGCCTTCTAAGTTTGTAATAAAATAAAACCAACTGCGACGCAATGTACTTGTGAAATTATAATGTTGTGTGGTAGGCTAAATGGAATTAGACTATTGAAGATTTAATTCTTTCAGGAAATAAGATTTGAATTATGCAACAATATAAGCAAGATGAACCCAATTGTATAGAATGGTAAACAAATTCATATAGAATTTAGAAAATGTGTTGGGGTAGAAGCAGACCATCTCAAGGTTCTCGCATCTAGTCATAGTCCTAATACAGATGATATTCATGTAAGTGCTTCCAATATGTGCTAGTTAGGAATACCATTATTAGAACATGTATCTCCACAAGACCATTTACTTCTATTTTCTTAGCTTTGCATAGGCTTCAAAACACATTCCCTGTGTTGATATTTAAATATTGGGGCCTTCCAAGTCCATTGGAGCAAGACCACTAACATGACTAGTAGGTTTTCTTCTACAATTGTACTTCGAGCTTTCATGTGAACTTTGTGTCAATGGTTGCATATACGTCTCAATAGTTGCTTCCCATGACTCAATAATTCTCCTTTGTTGCTTTTAAGATTGTTTAAGTTTTTATGTAGGGGATGCTTTCATTTCCATAGTAAGCGATTCATTTAACATTTGTACTGAAATCATAACTTGCAGACCAGTTCATGGGATCAGGAAATTTGAATTGAGTAATTAAAATTATCAAAATCTATAATTTCATTGAAAATCTTGTCATTACATGGGAAATCCTTCATATCAACAGTAGTGGAAGACTCAGTGATGGTAGCGCAAAGGCCGAGGTGGCTAGTGTGATGGTAAATGGTGCCTTTCTTCATAATATGACAAATGGGCTTAGAATCACAATTTGGCATGTATGTTATGTCTATTAATTATGTCCACTAGAGACTGGTAATTCATCATTTTGAACCACCACAAAGTGTAGAGAGCCACAAGAGAGCTAGAGGATAATCATAGTTTCTTAGAGAATAACTGGTGATAACCCAGAGAACCGTACTGTGAAGTGCTTGAAAATAAAAATTAGTCTTTTAAGGATTCATTACCAAGTGTTTAATGTCTCTTAACAATGAAGAGATTAACCTTGGGATGTTGAAATACGAGTAATTCTAATTTTAATTTCTACATATGAATTTCAACATTAACAAAAATTAAAGGTAAAGAAGTTAGAATACCATGAAAAACTTATTGCCCTCCTGGCCAAACTTAAGGATCTCCACATCCTATTTGAGAAACAAGTGTAGATATTGGAAGGCCTACACAATATTATCCTTAGGTAGGGGGTCCTTCATTTCCCTGATTCTTCAAAAATGGGTGCAAATAATTCGAACCTTCTCCCCAGGTTGGCACTTTATTTCTTCAAATAGTTCTTGTATTCCCGAACACCTCATATTTCATTCACTAATTCCATGCACGATTCCACTGCTGATTTTCGACATTCCCCAACACCTACTATTTCACATACCAATTCCATGGACAATTACACCACCATCATGACATCCCCCCCTCTCCTCCTCCTCCTTCCACCAAATCCATATCCAAATCTGGCACCCCATTATTTCTCTTGTCATCTCTAGTTGATGATCTATTGAAATCCCAATTCACACATTTATCTGAGAAAACAAAAACATCAAAGAAACAACTGCTTCTTTCTTCCCCTTGATATTTAGTCATGCGGCATGCTTTCCCCAACCTACAACTTATTCAAATTCATTAGACCTTAACCAATGGTTAGTCTGAGTTTCCCTAGGCTCTATTGTTCCTGTCAGCGGACTCAAAGCCTAGTTAGGCGGCTTGCATCTACTTCCACTTTTATTAACCCACTCAAGATCCATATGTTCATCATTTATTGATTTGCATATACATTTCGTCATTGGATTAGATATTGACAAAGGACGAAAGGGTGAGGGTAACCGTCCCATTATAAAATACCTTCAGTGTAATGAAACTTGAGTAATTAGATTGAAGAATTTTGAAATTGTTTGTTTTTAGTAGTGATTTATTGATGCATAATTTTTTTAAGTAATTATTGACTTAGGTGGTAGGAAATGCCATAATGTTTTTTCCAATAATAAAAAAAACATTATTTTTGAATTAATATTAATGTAAAGTTGGAATTTAAGTCATATAACATATATTAAATGTACTTCTCATCTATAACATAATATTCTAATATGTGTAATATCTAATATTCAAGCATTATCAAAAATTTCATAAAATTGAAATAAATTTCATAAGAACCTAGTATTACTATGTTCATAATGTACATTCATACTAGATAAACAACTTGATATCCAATTTAAAAACCAGTATCCTAAGTTCAGTAGATATGACCTTGATAATAAAAAATATAGATATGCATGAAAAGGTATGTCTTTAACTAAAGGACATGTGTTTTCTACTAATTAACTAAAACTTCTCCTTATACTTATTTTTCATAATGTATTTGACCCAGTTGTTAGCCCTCTCCCATTTTGGATAATTTGTTAGCCTTTGAATTGAATTCCCTATAGATGTGATCAAAGGATATAACCCTGAATATTCTAATTAATTCCATAACTCTAATCATCCACTAATCCAATAAAGAAGTGTTTAAGGAAGTATAACCTTTTAGTCAATTTGGAACAACCTTTGATTCCCCTTTCACTTGTAAGTTTATATTTCCGAAGTGACACAATTAAAATGACTAACATAAATGACTAATTTGTATTATTAGAGTACTTGTTATGTAGTTGTATTTTGTTCCTAGACTAAATTAGTCACTAATGTTAGTCATTTTTAATTGTATTACTTATTTTCTAATCGCATATTTTAACCCAGGACTAAATTAGTTATTTATGTTAGTCTTTTTTAGTTTAGTCACTTAACATTGCTCATTTTTTGTAGTATTTCACGGGGAAAATCTAGGGTGGATAATGTTTTTAGTCACCTAGTCACTAATTTCATCATTTTATACTAGTGCATGGATTTCTTAAATTCTCCTTTGTCTTCTATTTGAATAATTCTCTACTTGTGCATGCCTATTATTTCTAATATTTATATAACAAAGTTAGCAACTTAACAAGAACTATCACCTCAAAATGACAACTCTAGACCAAAAAACCCCTATTTTTGCATGAACAAGCATTAAAAAAATCACTCCAAAAATTTGATGTATTGATGCTGCATCAATGTTGTTATATTTTTCATCTTAATATTTTAACATTTGTTATGAAATTGCATTGAAAATCAATTTTTTTTCACAAAAACATCAGAAAACGGGTTGAAAATGAAAATTGTTGATGTTGCATCAACACTTTATTTTGTGACTTCAAATTCCAACATTATTTAGAAATGATGTTAAATATAAAATATCATGACTCCAAGAAACCATAAAATTTCCAACAATTTTTAGCCATAATGTAAACAAAAAAAATATCACAACTCTAAAAAACCATAAAATTGTAACAATTCTCATCCATTACGTTAAAGCTAAAATATCATGACTCCGAAAACCCTAAAATTCTAATTGTTTTCAACTATGACATTAAAAATAAAATATCATGACTCCAAAAAACCTTATATTTTGACAATTTTTAACCATGAAATTAAAAGCAAAGATCATGACTACAAAAAATCCTTAAGGTTTCAACGTATTTCAACCATGGCATTATAAACCAATTATTATGACTAAAAAAAATGTTAAAAATGAGCACTTGAAAAAAAGAGTCATTACACCAAGAGTAATGTTTATTTTAAATCCCAAAAGTATAGTTCAACTTATCCCATTGCGATGAAAACTTA
This sequence comes from Pinus taeda, assembly GCA_000404065.3. Classification (NCBI taxonomy): domain Eukaryota; kingdom Viridiplantae; phylum Streptophyta; class Pinopsida; order Pinales; family Pinaceae; genus Pinus; species Pinus taeda. The sequence goes on from APFE030446055.1 coordinate 30,512, forward strand.
AAAATCAACAATCAAATTGAAGTATTAATTTTTTAATAAGACATTAAATTGCAAGAGTTTTTTAACTATGGTCTATCAAATCATAAGATCAAATAATATCATGATAATATCACCATATAATTTAGAAATTTAATATTAATTCCTAATATTTTTACTTTTAATTAAAATATCAATACTAAGTTGATTGAATGAAACATAAATAATTTCTCAAAGTTATTGTTGCATTGTGGATATTCGAAACAAATAAATTCTTCCTAATTAAAATATATAATCATAGAAAATTTTATGGGCGAATGTTCGCCCTTTGGCGAAATTAAGGGGTTTTAAATTTTTAGTGGGCTAATATTTTGTATCATAGTACATTTTTACAAATCACCTCAAATAGCCCACCTTATTTTAAGGGAGAGGGTAAAAAAGGTAAATTTAGCCCTGAAATTAGGAGTTACAACCTTTCATTCGCCCATTTTCAAGAATAGGTTTTATTTAAGTGAATCCATTCGCCCATTTTCAAGAATAG
>APFE030446060.1:0-64445 GCA_000404065.3 Pinus taeda
GACCTCCAATAGGGGGAAACTTCGAGCCAGGTGGGCTGAGGGATCACATGCAGCCATACCTCCAGGTAGGAGGTGGGGCGATATAGATTGATAGTCCCAAGGAGGGGGGGCAGGATCCTTGAGGTACCCAACCTCTTGGATGATACCTTGCTACGGGAGCCCCGATGTGGAGTAGCAGGAACTGACTGATTGGGTATAGATAGATGCGGATGGAGCGGTAGAGAGAGCGACAGTGCGGGGAATCCCAGGACAGCGCATAGCTAGCAGGCTGCAGCAATGCGAGAGGCACACGTGTTTTGCACAGTGCTAAGTGGCACAGAGAGGTGTGCAATGGTGTGAGATGCATGAAGATGTTGCAGTAGCGCAGATGTCAGAGAGGGAGCACTTGTCAGCAGCAGGTAGAGCTTCAGCATCAAAGTATGTTTCTAGCCCAACAGGGAGGTCAGTTGGGAGGTGTAGTGCGGATGCAATGACGGGAGATAGAACTAGCAGCAGCATGGATGCAGTCAGAGATCAAGGTGACAGAGGCTAGAGCAGTCAGATATTGAAGAGCACAGAGATGCAGAGTTTTTCAGTCGACAGAGGCAATAGCAGTCAGAGACTTTGATGATAGAGCAAGTGGACCGGCCAGATGTATTGCATGCAGAACATTCTAGAGTTACAGGATCGGGTTTGAGAGGAAGCCTTTCTTGTTGAGAGGGAGTGTTGAAAAGTGTGCAACAAGAAATGCTTGTTGAGAATGCAAAAATATGATGGAGCTTAGTGGAAAGGAGTCGCCTTCACTAAGTGGTCCCGCAGGCAAGTTTTGGCGCAAAGTCTATTTTTAGACTATGTCTATTTTTAGACATATGGATCATGGTCTATGAGTTGCAAGATGCTGTTTATGGATGATTGGTCATGTTGGGAAAAATAGATGGACTTCTATTTTTGGTTCACAACGGTGTGATCGGAGTCTATTTTTAGACTGCCAGGCAAAAAAAATAAAGACAGTTAAATATTATTAGCCATTAGTAATATTTGGACTATAAACATTATCTTATTCTCTTGGAGCACTTCAGTTCGAGCTACGGATGTGGCGCATGCAGCTGCAAGAAGGAAATACATGGTTCTTATGGATTACTTGAGCTATTGCATGAAGGACTTTAGTTAGAACTTCAGTGATTGAGTTATGTGGAGTTGGATGAGCAGTTAATGGAGTTGTGTTCAGTTTGACTTAGTTGAACTAGTTGTATTCAGTCTAACTAAAGAATACACTAGTGATGAGTTGTGTGAATTAAATATTAATTAATTCACTAATTATTAGCTCATAAAGAAACTAAAGAATACATCAGTTAACTCAGTGCGTGGACAGTTCAACAAAGATAGGCGTTAGAGGTAAGTGAAAGGGTGAGTTGTGACTATCAGTTGTGCATGAGATTTGCACATGCAATGGATTGAGTAATTCCAATGAGGCCAAGGGCAATTTTAGCTTGTGCTCACGTGATTTTGCCAAGTAAATACGAGTTTTCTTGAGACATTATCATCCATTCTCTTGCGGGATTGCACAGTGGAGGTAGGCAAAGAATCGGAGGAGATTTGAACCTGTGATTGATTTAGATTTGAGCTAGTTTTGTGTGTAACAAGTGGAGATAGTACTGAGTACTTGTGAGGAGTATTGTACTATGTATTGTTACATGTTCTTAATCATTATAATATATAGATAGAGTGGGGTTTTCAACTTTATGCTTTCCTTGGGTACATACTATGTTGATATGTGTGATTGATGCTTCAATGTGCGCATGCGAATGTTTCTTAATACTGCTTAATTGATGATCAATGTAGAGGAGGTTATGTAGTATGCATGTATTCCACAATAGTGTATAATCGGGATAATCTCTGTGAATAAGTGTCATATTATTCAAAATTCTACATTGTGTGCATTGATGTCTTTATATTCTTGAATATATCGCAACCCGGATGGATGAAACTAGATCCGGGGTCTTTAATCTTGTTCAATCTTCGCTCGAAGTACAAGTCGATCCATGTGAAGAGATGTTCTGAAGTGGAACATGGAAAGACATCGCCTGATTACCAGCCAATAATGTGAGCTGTTATCAGACGCGAGAGGAATCACGTATAATGATAATGACCCTCAAGGTACTATAGTACAAGTCACGTGGTGTGAATATATGATCTGATGTCGAACACCACACAAAATCGTTTGGTCGAAGGCCAGTGATGTCAACCTATTTTCGGAAGTGAGAAACTTTCCATTGAGGCATGCAAGCTTCAAAGTACTGAAAGGGTTGTTTCTAGGTCAGCTTCTTAGATAATGAGTTGATGTCGACAAGAAGTGATCCATCATAGGAGGGCCTTAATGTATTCCACATCTATGACACAAAACGAAGAAAATGATATTTTGGAGGTGAAAACGATCTGACGACAGAAGGTTCAGGAATGGCAGTCATGAAAAATGGAGGGTGAAGGTATTGCATTAGATGAGGGATTAAATGGATGGTGGTTTCTCAACTGAATGACTTCTCTTGAACGTATCTGCAACACTGAGATGGATTGGTAGCGTTAACCCCAACAGATGGATGGTGCGGAATACCAATGGTGAAATGATCGGTGAATGGAATAATCCAACCTGACTCAATCAAGGTGACGGAGTGAAAGTGTCATGTTCAAGAGCGACCTGCTACCATAAAATTCTTCAAGTTTTTTCCCCAGTCATTGTTGACCAATACCTCTTTATTTTTGTCAAGCTTGAGGAGGATAACATATGCTTGTTCTATAATTTTCCCTTCGGGCAAACTTGTCGCTACATTTTAGTGAGTCTAGGGACAGTGAAATGTTTTCTTGCCTAGGTGGACAAGTTCGTCGCTATTGTTTTAACGAATTTAACGACAAAGACAACTCAGTCCTTTTCATGTTTAGAGATTTTGAAAAGGGATGAAAAGGAAAACTCCAGCAGTTCTTTTTCGTAGCATAATCCCTTAAGTCCGAAAAAAGATAAAATAATACAAAAGGGATGAATTTTAAATCAATTTAGCGAGCCAAAAAAGACAAGCACTCGAACTTTTTCGTGAGATAATCCCTCAGATCCAAAAAATATTAAAATATACAGGAGGGATGGAATTGCGATTACTTTAATGAGCTGGAAAAGCCAATAGCTCGATAATATTTTCAAATTTAACGAGTCTAAAAAGAGTTTAAAGGAGACTCATTTTTTGAGGAATGAGTGGCGTTTAGGGTAGCAACTGGTTTCGAGTAAGCTTGGAACTTCTCAAAACATGGTGATGTGAAGAGATTGGATAACAATAGCACTCATCACAGCTATTCCTTAAAAGGATAAACAATCAAGTGGAAGCGTATGATCAGCCAAAAGGATGGAGGTGATGGCAGGAACACATCCAAGGCTCAAAAGGTTAATAGCATGGCAATCACAAAGGTTACTTACCGAAGGTGGTTTTATTTTTTAACGAGCTTGAACCATGAGATAACATATGGCTAGTGGTAGGTTTATTTTTTAACGAGCTTGAACCATGCGATAACATATGCTTAGTGTTTTTTTTTTTTTTTTTTTTTTTTTTTTTTTTTTTTTTTTTATGTAAGCTAAAAATGGCAAAACAAAAAAAACTAGAAAAGACAAAGCTAAAAAGCTAAGGAACTTACTAAGGTTAGGTAGGATGGCTTCATCAATGGTTAGAAAAAACACTTCCTTTTCTTTTTCCACAATTCAAACAAAGGTGAATGGTGTGTTGGACCACCTAACCTAAGAAGTTAAGAAGCTAGAAAGCTAAAAAGCTAAAAGGCTAGAAAATGAAATTGAAAAAAAAAGTTGCATGCCCCCCAGCATGATGAAAAGGAGAGTCTCTTAGTAACCATATGGAAATCACTGTGGTTAAGCAAGATGGTTTTTGTCAGCGGTTAGACAAAACACTTCCTTGGAAAACACAGTAGCAAAACACTTCCATGGCTTCGTCCACATAGTGGACAAAGGTGAATGGTGTGGGATGGCACTTATAATCACACAACCTACAAGGAAACTTATCTTTTGAGCTGGGTTCGTCTCAAAATAGATAAGGGTGCATGCCCCTTAAGCTTCATTACATTCACTGGACTACTCCCGGCAATCAGGTGGATGGAATGAAGGTTGAAGAGACATTCTCTATGCAAAAGGACCATTTAGGGATGATGATCGACTTGGAGCTATGCTTGAATCGGGGAATGAAAGCTGGTCAATAGTGACAATTTTGTTTTCATGTGGGAAACACATCACTCGAAAGAGTGTTGAAACAATAGCCCCCATGTTATAAACATAGTCACGTCCAAGGAGTAGATTGTAATCTAACGGTCCTTGGACTACCATCGCGTTCAAGTGAACGATTTTCCTTCTCAAAGTTATGGGTAATTTAAGAAGGATCCCTAACGGTCGACTGGTTCCTTTGTTGAAGCCTGACAGATTCTGTATGACAAGCATAAGCGATGACGAACCAAGCACTTTCCAAGTAGTTGAGGAAAGGATACTCATTGATTCCCCTTCATCTATGATAGTGCCAGAAACGATCATTTTATAAACTTGTAGTATGATTCAGAATGGTACATTAGAAGGAAGGCAGGATCTTGCTAGTCAATTCCAATCAAAGGAAGTGACTAGACTACTTGGAGGGGGTACCAAATAAATGGTTGAATTAACCCCTTGAGTAGCAGGAACTGGGGGAATCTCTTCTTGTTGTGAACTAATGGGTGGATTACCCTCAAGTTCATCGGACTCTGAAGTGATAAAAAGAATTTGAACGATATTGTTCTCACTCTCTTTGGGAAGGGCATGTTATTCTGAAGGTAAAACTGGGTCGACTGCCATTTCGACCTGTTGAATTTGGTCTGGTATGGACTCATAAGATTCACTTTCAATGATAGGTGTTTTGACCAACAATTGAGTTATGTTAGTTAGATTTTCAACTAGTAAAGGATTTGAGGAGAGCTTCCTGTATCCAGGATGAAGTCGTTGCGGTGAAGTAGGACAGTTATGCAAGACTCCTTTGGCTTCATCCAAAAAAGGACAATGGGGAAGGGTATGATCCCCTTCACATAACTTACATGGAATTGGGACCTTTCTTTTCTGTCAATTATTACTAGTTGATGGTGTGTTGTCAACGTGATCACCAGAAATTGATGACATCGTTTGGTGCGAACAGGGGGACCATTCTCTCAGGATCTAAGGAATTCATGGACATTCTCGATGAAAATGGTCTCCTCTACAAATTATGCATGGATATTTGAGTTTGGAAAGTTTAGTGTATGGATTTCCACCAGATGCTGCATGGTTGCCCCCTTTCTGAATTGGTTTCTTCTTCTTCTTCTCCTTACCTTTCTTCTTTTTCTTAGCCACTTTGTTACTAGAATCACTATTTTCACCAAGCAAAGAGGAAGAAGGGGAGGGAGAAACAAACAAAGAAGAAGGCGAAAGGTCAACTTCAGTATCAACTAGTTGTTGATTCGATTACTGAGGAATCATGGTATTTTGAATGATCGAGGTTGAGAATAGCCATATTGGCAGGCCAATTGTGATTCCTAGAAGGGACAATGTAGTCATATATGGAGCACCAATATTTTCCCAAGAAGAAAATGGACTAGGATTCCTTTCGAAAGGGATTCCTTGATTGGTGGACTCCATTATCTCAACCTAAGATCAATGAAGGAATAGGGATGTTATTCCTAATTTAATAAATTTTAATGATGCTTTGACACAACTTTTCTTTTTCATTTTTTAAGAGTCGAGAAAAAGCTAAACATGACTCTAGTCCCCTTCGATTTTTAATGAGCCTGAAGTGACAAGTGCTCAGATGGACCTTTTCTTTTAAGGAGTTGAAAAGGAATGAAAGTGACTACTCTAGAAATCTAGATAGAGGGATTACCAAACCAATCGAAAAATTGTAATATACACCTTGGTGATAAATTAAAGAGAAACTACCAAGGACTTATGTATGACAGTCAATCTTCCCAAATGTTGTGTTCAGTGCATTGCAATCGATAGAGCAGTAGACACTACTTCCTATGGATAAAGGATGTAAGCCTATTGTAGTCTCCAAATATATACTCGATGGTACGGGGAGCACAAGTTCGTGCTAGCACTTGTCGTATCAAAGAGGAGGAATCACCCAACCTTCGATGAAAATGATAGTTACTGGATTTTACGATGCCGGAACACGTCTCTAGCCTAGACCTCTAGATGTGTTGCGTTAGGTTCCAAAGTGTTATTAGGTTCATTGAGATTTATTTTAGAGTTGATATTGTTTAAAAGTTTGTCTTTCAATCGCTCACCACATGATGTTGATTTGAAATTCCTAAAAATGCAATCTACAATGATAAGCAATCATTGTTTATTTTTATTAATGAAAATCCTAGCTACTAGGGAAAGAAAATTACGATTCTTTCAAGCAAAGAGCAAGGAGCACACTCTAAATGCACTTTCTTAAATCATTTTTCACATACAAGATAAATGAAAATGCAAATGCATGTATTTTTTTTTGTTCCCTTAATGTGAGAAATGCCAAAAAAGAGAACTAAGTATAGATTTGAAATATTTCATTCAAAGTGACATTTTGACAATCTCTTTTTCAAAATAGAAAGGAAGATTAAACAACACTTTTTCAATTTCTAATAGAAAATGCTTTCGACACTTCAAATATCAAAAAATCAAATCAAATACATGAAAAAAAGTTCAATCAACTATTCAGAGAAGGGAGACTCGATGACACTTATCTTTTTGACACAAAACGATAGTTATGACACTTTTGTACCAAAACAATAGATCGATTTAAGAAACTTTTTGAAAAAGGATTGTAAATGATGGAAAAATACATAATTTTTTTTACCAATCCTAATAAATGGAGGCTGATCTATGTAATGCAAGTAGGCTTCAGTAATGAGGTACTGTTCATAAGCAGCAAATCAACTAAACAGAGCTGAAAACAAGGACAAAAAACCCAAATTTCAAGGAGGGAAATAGGCTCAGTTAGTCATCGCACCCGGGCTTCACAAAAACAGGGATGAATCACACTTTTCAGGCTCGAGAGGTGCAATGCATACTGGTTGACAGTGATAGACAGTGCGATTGGCTAGGTAGCGCAACTGAGGTGGGTTTTGGCTCAAATTTGCAGCTGATTTTAGTGATTTAAGCTGAGCTATGATGGACAGTAAAGAGTAAAGTACAAAAGAATATCTTGGGAGGATACTGAGATACCACAAGGGCATCTAGAATGCTTGTAAGTCAGATGTTCAATTCATAAACTAAACTGGAGATTGACTGAAGTACATTCATATACTATGCACTTGTAGAGCAAGAGCAGTTCGAAGGCTATTTGGCTAACTTCAGGCTCCGTCTATAGTTTATAAAGCAAACAAAAATAACAAACAATCATCTATTCGATCCCCAGCAGCGTCACCATTTTGTTTCCAGGAAAACTAGTGTCTTTGTGATTGACTAGCCCTCTAGGATTGGCAGCTATCCTAGAAACAAACAATCAAAGAAATTTGGGATTTCTTCTATGTATGATAGATAAGGGAGAGGCAAAGGAACCAACTTGGATCTTCCACTTGACTCCTTGCTTGATCTCTCTCCCCCTTGACTGAGCTTGCAACTCCTCTCCTACTTATCTCATTTAGAGACTATCTGTAGAAACAAAGTAACAAAACAGCATCAAAGCATCTTGATCTATTATATCATAAGCATTGCAAAATAGGAAATAAAATGAACATACAATGGCTTTCACAAATAACAATATTCACAAATACACGATTGTATGGAGGAAAACTTAAAGAAATTTATTAAATATGAAGGGAGAATTACAACCCAGCTGTCTGATCCAGCATCATCCTCCCAGCATCAAATCCCTCTTCACCTCATGAAAAGCAAGATCACACCAACAATACAATGCTCTTTTTCAACCACAAACTATCAACACTTCCTTGCAAATTACAAAATTCCAGCCTCCAGATCTCTTAGATGAGGGATCCATTTATATATGTGTGCAAGGGTGTGAGTCATCTTTGGATTTTTTATTAGTGTCATTCCACTTGTTGTTCTTGGTTCCACTTGGAGATTTCTTGGCTCTCTTACTCATCCCTGGGTGAATTCAAAGAGGCAAGTGTCATAAGAGAAGTTTCTAGAAGATTCCATGAGCATCCACTTAACAAACTGCCTTGGAAATTTGTCCATCCTTGCTCATCGCACCCTACAGAAGGCCTCATCAATATGCATCGCACCTGGCTAGTGTAGCAGTCAGTATGCATCACACCCTCATAGTGGAGCAGTTAGTATGGTCTTGTTTTGGCCAGTTCTGAATGGTTTTTTAGGTGGAACTTTTGGGGAATGATGTAATCAGTTGACCATGATCCTTTAAAGTATGAAACAACATTTTTATGGGTTAAAGAGCCCTCAGTTTATTGACATATAATATTGGGGTTGCAGTGCCCAAATATGTCTATAATAGTTTTCCACCTTATTTCCTCCTATACCAGGTCAAACCATAAGCTCCCCCAACTTGGTAGTTTCTCCCTCTCATTCATCAAATCTTGATAGCTATGCTAGCTCTTAGGAAGGCCCAAAAGGGCTAGAGCTACCAAGTATTCTTGAGGGACATTAAAATTGACCAAACCAATTTCATCACAACACTGTGTAAACTTTCTCAGATACTACAGAATTGTGTCATTCTTCTGCATCTTGATACTTCAAATTTGTGCTTGAATGCCAACTTCTTGTGGTCACTACTATTCTTGAACAATGTTGTCAGTGCTCTCCACATTGATAATGAAGTTTCTTTTCCATGGATATTCGAGACAATATGATCCATACTCCCTCCATTATGATTCTCCTCACCATGGCCACATATTTATTCCAGTGAGAAAGGCTTTGGCAATCATATGCTTGAGGTTTTGCAACATTTGTCTTGATGTATTCTAGTAACCCATTACATCCAATACTTCCTCCATGTGGTTCTTCCATGCAACAAATTTTGAGGTGCCTTCCAAGGCATACTCTAGCCTTAGTCCATTGAAGGACATGTTTTTAGTCCTAAAAAAAAAATGCAACACTAAGCTTCAAATTCGAACCTCTGAGACCAAACTTTGATTTCCTGTTCTAATGTGAATCCATCTATGATACCATGTAGAAATTAATGTGTATATTCGAAATTTCTCATGAAATTTACTAAATTAGAAGACTTAAATCTAATCTACTGATTTGAAAAATTTGATTCACCATCTAGAATACAAATCATAGACATGCAAAAGGAAACATCACATGTGCATGGATATTTATCTAGGGGAAAAAAACTATTCAAAACCACTTCCCATTTGTATTGCATTAATCAGAGAATATATATGAAATACATATGCTTGCTCAAGCCTGAGCACAACCTACAAGTGTATAGTCTATTCCTTTGCCCGACTGACTAACTTTGGATAACAATTAGCCAATTCTCAAGCCCTCCAAGCTCCTATTTCCTTGCGTAGTTCATCCAGGAAATTATCCCATATTATTTAGGAAATTCCCACTATTGAATTGTGAAATTCCGTTGGGTGCTTCCTCTAACTGCATGCACCACCCGTACATATGGGAATATGCTACAAATGATAGTACACTGCCTTGGAATCTCCATCTCAACTAGGTAACTCAAATTCTCTACATGCAACCACTATTTTCGGTTGATTGATCAATTAACTGGTTGATCACTAAGCGTGGTTGAAGTTCCACCTCCACAACTTGACATCCACTAGTTCTTATGAAAGTTAGAACTAGTCTAACTAACAATAACTCAAATTAACTAAAATAGATTGCTACAAATTAGTAATCAATCATACTGAACTAAACTAAAGATTCCCCAAATTGAATTAACTGAGTTAACTGAGTGACAAGTGCCATGTCACCTTAGTTAAACACCTCTAAGATTTCTGCTGAAATAGAAATTCAAATTTTCTGTAGTTTGACCAAGGCAAAGTCAACTTGAGATTTTCTTCCTACATCTTCAACAGTCACCAAACCACATAATTCCTCCATTATTCAGTTCTTCTTGGCATCCAAATCATGCGAGTAGCTGATTCTTCACATCCATGTATTCATTAAAGAATTATTTTTAACATTGAATATGAATAATTTAAAGACCATGATTCCTAGATGGCTACACTGGAAATGTGCATACACTTGAAGAGACTTTCCTATTTTTAGTAAAATAGCTTAGTATAGGGAAATAAATAAATAAAATAAAATAAAATAAATAAATTTGTTTAATTAATAATATTGAGCTTACTTTGCTCCTTCTTGTGCTCATGAAACTATGAGAGGAACATCTACCATGCATAGGTTTATCTCTTTATCCAATCTTGGCAGATTATCTAAAGGAAAGGAACCCCCCCTGGATTTTTCTTTAAGTTTTTTCAGACTTTCTAAAATTGAAAACACTGGTGAGAATCAACCATCCTAGGCTCGAGAAAAATCCACTGGATAGTATTTGATTCTTCTTTAAGTTTTTTAGATTCATTAAAACTGATAACACCAGTGAACATGAACTGAACCAGGCTCAATAAAAATCCATGGGACAGTGGTAGTTAGGTACAATGATATTTTTAGCTAAAAAAAATCTTAGTTTCTAGTTTTTCTTACAGAAATAAATGTCATTTTGTTCCCCCTATTCATCACTTCTGTTGTAGTTTCGAAGATTTTATAAGTGTGTCCTATTCTTTAGCTTTAAAAGGGCATGCAATTCAAGAACAATAGTAGTTTTCAAAGTTTTATAAGTATGTTCTTTTCCATCTTTTAGAAAAAATGCATGACATAGTAGCAATGTGTGGCAGCCATCTAAACACTCTGTACTTTTTTCATATTTGGTGAATGTGATCCATAGATAGATGTGGTGAAAGATATGTATTAGCCTTCTATAATTCCAAAATTCTCTTATAGTTTCAAATGCACCAAATGATATCCTACGTCCTGAAAATCCCAAAGTGTGGGGGAGTTATTGTTTGGTGGTCTTCTTCTTGTTTGACATCAACAACATCTATTCACCAGAAGAAAATTGTGCTTAAACGAGTGTTAAAAATTGAAGACTCAACAAAAGAAATAATAAAATCAACATATACGAGAAGTTTTCCATCTTTAAAAGGGCATGGTGTTGAATCAACACAAGTGATATACATAAAATTCTTGTAACTAAAGGGTGAATTTCTGTAATGACATTCAAGGTTCGAATATTTGTACAACTCTATATGAAATTATGACACCTGGGTTTTATTCCTAGACACATCAATATGGTTGTGTGATGTTTATATCAAGCATAGGATGCACATAGTCAACTCAAGATCTTTGTTAAAGATACAGTCAACGTCATTTTCTTCATATACATAACAAGAATTGTTTTGCTAATATATCATAAACCATGAATTGGATTGCCATGAAATTTGGATCACACATGAATTGAGGTATTTTGAATAAACAAGCCACATTTCAGTCAATTCTGATTTATTATTTAAAAAAAATGGCCATTGTCACCTTTAACCATTTTGCATTTTTCGTTAGATCCATGCATCAGATGGAAATGAAATTTGGTAGGGAGATGCACTATGTTAAGGTGAACGAACAAAAAAACATCAATTCAAAATGATGCATATTTTGTAAAAAATAAACCACTGTTACCTACAACCATTTTTTTTCTCAAAAAATGTGCATTTGTTGGCTGCAATTTTTGGCATGGATAAGAATATAAGTGACATCAACTACCTTGCAAAGTTTCATTGAAAACCAATTTGTGGTTTGAGAGATAATCGTAAATTCTTTTTCTAGATTCATGTAATAAAGTTTCTAGATTCTTGTAAGTGGAAGTACAGATTTATGCAAGAAAAGCTTCAAAAGCAAAGATTAGTTCAACACAAGTTAGTTTCAGTAAATTGAATAATTAATATATTCCTCCATGAACGATATTGATGGTGTCAACAAATCAATATGCAGAGTTTTCCAAAAAGATAACATGGTAGATGTTTCGTTTATGTTTGTTTATTAAACTTAGGAGATTTTTAAATGGTTGATTTTACCTGAAAAAATCCTACATCCATGTATCCTTTCCATGAATTCCTAAATAATTATTACCTTAAGTGTTGAACTTAGACCTATAATTTCCAACTTCTTTCTAAAAAAATATTATCCTTGATGCTTGAAAAACATTTCAAGCATTTGAGGTAATAATTATCTATCCGACTAAATTTCATCATTTTGAATCCAATTACCCATTCTGATAATTATGATGCAATGTGATATTTGTACGTATGTTACAAATTTCACAATCATTAAATTAATCCCATTTCAAACTTTCCTCTGTTACAGTTCATTATTGTTTTGAAATCTATAAGCCAAAATTTCATGCTTTGTTCCCTTATACTGCTACCAAAATTTGAACTGAGCTCTTTGCCATATAGTCAACATGGTACATATAAGAGTGGTGCATGGTGATACCACTAGAGAAGAGGATCATTTTGAACAGTGCCATCAAATTCAAGAGGAACAATGAGAAAGTGGAGCCAAAAAATCAACAGATAAATACTCAACTAGCTAAGTTAAATAGGAATGACAAAAATATAAAGAAGTTGAAACAACAGGGTTGTAAAGGGAGAAAATGAGAAACTAAAGGAGTAGTATGCTGATAATAGAAAAAATGCAAATCACTCAAACATAAATACATAAAATTGTTTGCAACAAATATAAATAATGTCAAGCAAAAAAGGAGGTTGACAATAAGAAACAATAATTTGAAGGAAAAGAATAAGGAACCAATCTCCATAGAAAACAAACATAAATTTTCTTATCCAGGCAACGAGAGTTTTATGAAGTGGCAAGTCTATATTTTTGGGCCAAATTTTAGGAGGATATAAATTTTAGTTTTTACTGCATGAGTTCATGCAAAAACACCAGTTTGGGGGAGATGTTGGGTACAAATTTTGGTACTTTTAACCACCTTATTCCAACCTTTTCTATCCTCAATTTTGAACCAAAATTCTTCCCTTTTATTAATTTTGTCAGGATAATGGCATGAAAAGGTTACAATAAAGGTAATTATTTTTCATAAGAAAAAAATTGTATTTTTAATCTATAAATATTTATTAGATTCATTTATTCATGTAATAATTTTCAAAACAACAATCTATAGGAATTCATGTAAATACAGGAAATCAACAAAAACAATAGTCCTATAATTCTTCCAAGCTCTATGGGGTTCCATGTCAACCAATCTGATTCAGAAAATTGGAGTGCATTCAAAATGTTCATCTAATGGAAAAATACCTACTTAGCCTCCTTGTAGATGGTCGTAATCCTTAAGTCAATGATTGGTCAACACAGGGTGTATGCTCAACAATTCCTATAATCAAATAATAAATTCTTGTAACCAGTTCAAAAATTCCTATAATTAGTTAGAAAAATTAGAATATTTGTCTCCAACATCTGGAATTCAAATAACAGAGCTTGAGGATTAGGATTTTAAGTCAAAGAAGATTAAGGAATATTATACAACATCACATCAACTCCCTACTATCCAGTTGAGATATTTTATTTACCTAAATAAGCTGAACTGGACCCCATTCTTGATCAAATTCGGTTCTATAATTTCAGATTGATTTTTGTTTTTTGTTTTTTGTTTTGTTTTGTTTTGTTTTTTGTTTTTTTGTTTTGTTTTGTTTTTTTGTTTTATGTATAAATAAATCCTTGTGAAGAGGAAGGATTTAGCCAATCATTATTTTTCATATGCTTATTCTAAGGAAGGATTTTTATTTGTACTAAGGATTAATGTTGTTGTAATACAAAGACTTCTTTTGTGACATGGTGTAGCATTTTTCTAAAGATTATGAGTAATTTTTACAGCATATTCAAGGAGCCCCCCTGGTATGTGTTGTCTATTTGATTTAATTGATTTAGAAATGATTAATCATGTTTAAATTCACTCCATTAGTCATTTTCATTAATTAACACAATCTGTAAATTCCCATTATTTTCTTGTAGTGATCCTATAATTACACATAATTCCCTAGAATTTTCTTATAGTAATCCTGTAATCACACAAAATTTCCTGTAATTAATATTTTTTTTTTTTTTTTTATAATAACAATTTCACATGTCATAACATGGGTAAAAAGTAGGATTTATCATAAATTGATTACTATTGTGTTTTAAAGATATTTATTGGAATTACTTAGAGTGAATAATGCTTAAGTTAATGATTGAAATAATGATTAGAAAGATTTGATTTTTAAATTTTAGAGTAATTGTTCTTAAATTGGTGTGAACTTGCTTGTAAACTTAGAACACAAATTTCATTTAGAGTTCTGTTTCATCACATTCTCAAACCAATTTTGACCAAATAACTACGATTTCATAAAGAGCATGTAGTGTGAAAGTGTAATGTATCTGTCTAAACTACAATCTTATTCCAATAATGTCAATAATTGAATTCAGAATTATGAAAATAATTTTAAGCTAGAATACACTCTGATATTTACGTGTACTTGGTTTGTGCTTTATTTTTTTGCATAGGAAAACACCTAAGTAGCCAGTTTGCACATATTGTGTTTCAACTCATAGTTTATCTACCCTAGGTTGACAAATAAATGTTGATAAATATAGCCCACTATATTTCTTGACAATGATATCTATCAATATTCTAACATTATCAATTTCTTAATATTTGAATAGCCCCTAGCCTACAATGCATAAGCTTGAAAGCAACCTAAAAGAATTAATATATGTATTGTAATTGTAAGTTAAGTACTAGAAGGGATAGGGTTATTCAACCATTTTCTCAATTGCATAGAAGACAACAATTTATAACCTACAACAAAACCTAAAGAGAGTTACGGTGTGTAATGTAGATACAAAATACCTATTGGGAAGTGTTGGTTTATTTATATACACACATGTATGTGTGTGTGGAGAGAGAGAGAGAGATTCCATTTCTCCACACTCAATAAATTTCCATTTCATGAGCTCACTATAGCAACCCCCAAGCTCTATTTGAAGGCCTCTTGCATTGCCAAATATGGAGAAATATGCCCTGCATAATTGGGTAAATATATGTGCACATGAGTGGAATTGTATTCTTATTTATTTTTATTGATACACTTTTATCTTTTTATTATTTTTCAATGTAATGCTATCTAACCTAGCACTAACAAGAGAACATATCCCCCCACTGGGCTATGAATAGATGGTGTTCTATGCTTTAATGGTGGTGTGATTTTGATATGTTAACTTATCAACAAGTTATTAACGAATTGGTATGTGTAAATTTGTTGACTAGGGAGTAAATGTGGACCTTTAGGTTACCAAGGTGGTAAGACATCTTACGTTATTTATTGTACAATTTTTTAACAAGTTAACGAATATTTCTTTTTGAGTGTAAAACTTGAGGAAAGGTTTGCATCTTAAAAGATATGATCCCTATCAACACTTGATGGATTGAAGGATAAGATGAATAAACTATACGTTATTATAATGCACTTTCAATGTTTAACAATCAATATTTGTTATTTTTTTTACTTTTATTAAATTATAACTACGCAATACATAAATTATAATATATACTATTTTATTCCTGAAATTATGTTTGGTACTTTTAGTTTTAATAAATAAAATAATTGTAGGAGTAAAATATATTTTAACTTTTGTTTTTTATCTACTTAATCTCAAACCCCATGATGATGGAAAATAAATTCTTGAAAGCATATTTTCTTAGCAGTGAGAATTCAACTTTTTCATTGTTCTCTTTTGTGTGACTTTTTGTGATTAATTGGTAAAAAAACCTGCATTGGCAATGATATCTATCAATATTATAACAATGTGAGTTTCTTAATCTTTGAATATCCCCTGCCCCACAATTCATAACCTACAAAGAAACCAAAAGGAGTCTTAACTTATGTAATGTAGATGTAATATACATATTAGGATTGTTGGATACTATATATATATATATATATATATATAAAATAAGGTAAATATATGTGCACATGAGTGAACTTGTATTTTTATCATTATCTTTTTTAATGAGCTGATTTTATCTTTTTATCAATTTTAAATGTAATATTATCCTAACACTAATGTGGAAACATTTGGCCCATACTGGGTGTAGAGTGCCTCAGTGTAATGAAGAAATTGTTGAAAATGCAACAACAAAATCCTAATTTAATTTTGTCCTTGAATTAAATCAGGAATAAAATTGTAATTCCACATCACATGACAACTTGTATTAATTAACTAAGTTAATTTGACTTAGTTGGCTCAGTTAATTCGAGTTTAGGGCCTAACTTAATTCATGTAGAGTGTCTCCTACATTATAAGAGTCCTGGTTGAGTTTATTTTGAGTTGTAATTAATTAATTCAGTTTAATTGAGTTAAAGTGAGTTAAACTAGTTCCAACTGTTGGAGGAACTAGTGGGAGGTTTAGTAGTGTGGTGCTGCCTATAATGATTAACTAGTTAATTGATGATTCAATCATAATTAACTCATGCATGTCAGATCTGAGAGTTACCCAGTTGAGATTGGAGTTCAGGGACAATGTACTATCAGTTGTATAATCACCCGAATTGTATAGGTGGTGCATGCAGTCGGAGGAAGGCCAATGATGGATTGTGCAATTCCTTTGAGGAATTTCCCTAATTAATAGGGGGCTAATTCCCAAGGAAATAACATAGAGAAATAGGGACTTGGGTAAGCGATAAATTGGTCAAGTATTGGCCTAGGATTGTCTAGGAAGCTGTGAGACAGATAGAGATAGTGCTAAGGTTTCTCAGGATTGAGCAAAGCATTATAATCTTCTCATATTTTATGACTAATGGAATATACAAATAGAAGGGGTTTTTAGTTGTGGATTTCCCAAGGAAATCATTGTGTAATGTGTTGGTTGAATTCTTTGTCTTGTATGGTTTGTGATTTTGCGATCGTTTAATTGTTTCTGTTGATGAGTAGAGTAGATTCAAGTCTAACATTTTAGCATATTACAATTAAGCGTTTGAATCTACAAGGAATTTATACATGGTATCAGAGAAGAAATCAATGTAGAAGAGGAGAATATGAGTTTGTCTTTTGTAGGTGAAATCAAATTTATAGTATCATACTTCAGGGCCAGCAGGATTTCGTTCTACGAATTGAAACTCGAATATGGCATTGAGGGTAGTTTGAACTATATTGCCTGGAATGAAAGGATGGAGGCAGTTTTGGAAGTCAACAGGCTTACAAAATTCATAGACAAATATATTCCTAAGCCTCCAACAGATGATGCTCAAGATCTGGTAGAGTAAAGAAAATGTGTTACAAAGGTGAGAAGAATTATCCTCGAAGGATTTTGAGATCATATTGTCTCAAACTTCCATGGTAAGGAGACTCCATATGCAATGTGGAAGGATTTGAAAGAGTTGATTCAAAACAACAATGACCATAGGAAGCTGACATTGAAGGAAAAGCTCAGAAAATTCAATATGGAGAAGGGCGACACAATACCAAAGTACTTGACCAAGTTTACCCAATTCCAGGATGAGCTTGAAAGTGTTGGTGTTACAGTTTCTAAAGATGAACTGGTCATCCTAGCACTTCTAGGCCTTCCCAAGAACTGGCATAGTTACTAAGACTCAATAAATGGGAGGGAGAAGCTTCCAGAGTGGTAGTTTTTATGGTCCAACTTGGTGCAAGAAGAGATTCGACGGAACACTAGAGATGGATACTCATCCAAGCATCATGATGAGGAGAAATTTACCTTAGATGAAAAGGAAAAGAAAGGGAAAGGGAAGTCATCCCATTCCAAATCATATTCTAGTCAGGGTGGAAAGAAGAAGGACTTGTCAAAGATTAAATGTTTTCATTGCCATGAGCAGGGACACTATAACATGAAGTGTCTGCACAAGAAGGCTGACAAGAATCCCTTAGGAGGAGTGATAGGTGAATCTCTTGCTTCACAATTTGAGCTTGATTTCACCCTCATCACTTTCATGGTGACATCAGTGATGGGTAGTGTGTGATATCTGGATAGTGGATCCTCATTCCATATGACCAAAAACAAATAAATTTTCAGTGACTTGGAGGAGAAGGACCTCCAGATGCACATCGAAATGGGAGATGATGGAAGGTATAACGTGATCAACATCGGTACCATTACCTTTCAGAGGGAGTCTATTTTTCCTCTCACATTAAAAGATGTCATGTATGTTCCTAGTTTGAAGAAGAATTTGGTTTCAGTTTCCATGTTGGAGGACCATGGCTACAATGTGATATTTAAAAAAGGAAAGGATTCCCTTCATCACATAGCCTCAGGACAAGTGAAGAAGGTCGAGGTTTGGGTGAAGAACCTCTACAAATTAGATGTAGAATAATATGTTGCTTTGAGCACAAAAGCATAGAAGGTGCAGAGCCGAGACATCAATGAGTTGTGGCATAGAATATTGGGTCACTTGCACCACAAAGATTAGAAAAATCATGCAACAAATTTCTACATGACTTCCCAAGGGTACACTAGAGTAGAGAGATACATGCAAAGGGTGTACATTAGGGAAGTACACCAAATCTACCTTTCATGATAAGGACAGTTGAGTTCAAGCGATCCTTGAAAGAGTTCACTTAGATGTGTGTGGACCATTCTCGACAACATCCACTACCAAGCACAAGTATTATGTAATACTTGTATATGATTTCTCTTGTAAGTGTTGGATTTTATTCTTGCAGAAGAAAGATCAAACACTCTCTAAATTTTGCAAATTTAAATCACTTGTTGAGAAGGAAAATGGCAGGAAATTTAAAGCTCTCGGGAGTGACAATGGTGGAGAATATGTGTTGAATGAATTCAAGAACATATGTGCATCAGAAGGCATTCGACGAGAGTTAATAACACCCCATAACGCACAATAGAATGGGGTGGTTGAAAGGAAGAAAAAAAGTATTATGGGAGTTGCACGAGTAATGATACATGATTAGAGCCTACCATTGCACTTGTGGGTTGAAGAAAACAACACAATTGTTCTCGGGATGAGTACATGAGAAGAATATTTTTCGGGTATGAAATAAGAAGTGGCTCACTTCAGTATCTTTGGTTCATCATTTTATTGTCATGTTACCAAGGATGCAAGGAAAAAGCTAGAACCAACAGCTGAGTTGGGCATATCTTTGGGGTACACTGATACACCTCATAACTATCGGGTGTACTTTCCATCTCATAGAATGAAAATTGTTTGTAGAGATGTGAAGTTCAATGAAGAGAGGCCATGATATCTTCCCCTGAGAGGGAGATTTAGTTACATGAATATGAGGATCCTTTAGCTCCAAAGGAAGAACCTCATGATGATGTGGAGAAGCCACATACAAAGGAGAAGAGAGTGGAAGAACCCACTCATGCAAAGAATTCTAGAGATGGAAGGAAGTGCACCAGAGAGGGTGACATATTGATGCATGATGCTAGAGAGGATGTGGGGGCAACCACATCACAACACAGAAAGGGGAGGTCACTAGAGTAGTACACTAGCTACATGGCTCTAATGAGCAGGAGTGTAGAGATTGATCCATAATCATTGAGGAAGTAGTGGAACAACCATTATGGGTTGATGCCATGGTATAGGAGTATGACTCCATTATCAGAAACAATGTTTACGAAGTGGTCCCAAGATCAGTAAACAAGTCAATTATGAGTTTCAGATAGATTTACAAGGTAAATAAAATAATAAATGGAAGTGTGGAGAAACACAAGGCTAGATTTGTGGCCAGAGGGTTCTCTCAAGTGGAGGGAATTGATTAAGAGGAGACCTTTTCTCCAGTGGAAAAGTACTCTTCAATAAAATCTATTCAAGTAGTTTCAACATAGATGGAATGGAAGATACATCAAATGGATGTGAAGACAACATTCCTCAAGGGAATGATTGAGGAAGAGGTGTACATTAAGTAGTCGGAAGGATTTGAGACCTTCAACAGAGAGACACATGTGTTCAGACTTAAATGAGTGTTATATGGATTGAAACAAGCACCTTGTGCTTGGTACACCAAGATTGACAACTATTTCACCTAGTTGGGATTCACCAAAATTTTAGCAGATGAAAACCTTTACCATATTGTGGTTGAAGGTACATTTATGATTATAGTATTATATGTCGACGATTTAATTCTAACAGGTGATGAGAAGTTGGTAAAATCTTACAAAGAGGATTTTGCAAGAGAATTCGAGATGAAGGACCTGGGGCTCATGCATTATTTCCTTGGTATGGAAGTTTGGCAAGGAGATGAGGAAATTTTTGTATATCAGGGAAAGTATGCCAATGATATAATGAAGAAGTTACACATGGAGAGAAACAAATCCATGGAGATTCCTCTAGTAGGGAATTGGAGGAAGGAATATGTTACTTCAGGTGAACTAGTGGAGGATACTATTTATAGGAAGCTTGTGGTTTCACTTATGTACTTGTTGAACACATGACCAAACATATGTTTTGAAGTTAACCAACTTAGTCAAGCAATGGCTAATCCAACCAAACTCTATTGGAAGGAAACTAAACATATTTTTAGATACCTCAGAGGCACCACTCATTTGGTCTTTGGTACAAACAGATAGAGGGAGTGAATTAAATTCAAGGGTTCATCGATGTAGATTGGGTAGGGGTCCATTCGACAGGAAGAGCACATCAGGGGGAATCTTTAGTATTGGTTCAGCAATAGTTTCTTGGTACAACGGGAAGCAAATATCAATTGCACTTAGATTGGAATAAGCAGAGTACATGGATACCAGTGAAGAAACATGTGAGGCTATCTAGATGAGGAAGATCATTGTTGGGTTATTTAGTTAACAGATGGATCCTACAATGATTTACTGTGACAATAAGATTTGTATCAAACTCTCTGAGAATTTAGTTTTTCATGATCGATCCAAGCATATTGACATTCGACATCACCATATACGAGATTGTGTTCAAAGGAGAATCATGTTGTTGGGGTACATTCCTACAGAGGAAGAGGATGCATATATTTTGACAAAGGCATTTTCAAGATGAAACTTTGATTTTCATAGAGGCATGATCTAGGTAGCAGAAAATCCCTTTCTTGTTGAAAGGGAGTATTGAAAATGCAACAAGAAAAACCTAATTTAATTTTGTCCTTGAATTAAATTAGGAATAAAATTGTACTTCCACGTCGCATGACAACTTGTATTAGTTAACTAAGTTAATTTGACTTAGTTGGCTCAATTAATTCAAGTTGAGGTTCTAACTTGAGTCATGTAGATTGTCTCCTACATTATAGGATCCTTGGTTGAGTTTTTTTTGAGTTGTAATTAATTAATTCAGTTTAATTGAGTTAAAGTCAGTTAAACTAGTTCCAACAGTTGGAGGAACTAGTGGGAGGTCTAGTAGTGTGGTGCTGCCTGCAGTGATCAACCAGTTAACTAATGATTCACTCATAATTAACTCATGTATGTCAGATTTGAGAGTTACCTAGTTGAGGTTGGAGTTCAGGGACATTGTACTATTAGTTGTATAATCATCCAAATTGTACAGGTGGCACATGCAGTTAGAGGAAGGCCTATGATGCATTGCGTAATTCCTTTGAGGAATTTCCCTAATTAATAGGGGGCTAATTCCCAAGGAAAAAATCGAAGAAAATAGGGGCTTGGGCAAGAAATAAATTGGTTAAGTATTGGTCTAGGCTTGTCTAGGAAGCTATGAGACAGATAGAGATAGTGCAGAGGTTACTCAGACTTGAGAAAAGCATTGCAATCTTCTCATATTTTCTGACTAATGCAATATACAGATAGCAGGGGTATTTAGCTATGGATTTCCCTAGGAAATCATTATGTAATGTGTTGATTAAATTCTTTCTCATGTATGCTTCGTGATTTCTCGAGTGTTTAATTATTTCCACAGATGAGTAGAGTAGATTCAAGTCTATTGTTTTAGCATACTACAATTAGCAGTTTGAATCTACAATGAATTTCTACAGAAATGGTGTTCTATGTTTTATGCTTTAATGGTGACATCTAATTTTGATGTGTTAACTAGTCAACAAGTTATAAATGACTAAACATGTATAAACATTTTGAGTTTTAAATAAATGTGGACTTAGGTTATGAAGGTGGTGAGACATTTTAGTTTATTTATAGAATATTTTATTAATAACCATTTATAAAATGTCTTATAATATAGATGTGACTGAATATTGGGAAAATGTTATTTAATTTATTGGATAATTCTACTTGGTACAATGTGTAGGAAGAGACAAAAAATTGATGAAAATAAAATGGTGAGGGTCTTATTATCCAATAACTAGTAATTAGTTGTAGTGATCACTAACTAATTTAGTAGGAAAATAAAATTATTTTTTTAGCATGGAAGTGATTAATTAACAATTTTAATTAAATAAAAATCCCATCCCTTGGGATCTAAGTGTTGTTTTATTGAAATATCTCATATTTTGGCTTTTGGAAACTAAAATTATACCATGGTTCACATTTGTGTTTCATTTGCTAAATATCTATTGGAATTGAATTTATTGATGAGACTATTTTCTTTTAGTAAATCGGTCTTCTATTCATTCTTCAAAAAAGTGTACATAATTAACAAAAACACAGGTAGTCTCACCCCGACCAGGTTTGTTGACTACTGCTAGTAGCAAGTGACAGTAAAACAAAACAACAGAAAGTAACAAAGACCACAACTGAAAGGGATAGAAGCACCAAACGACAAGAAAGATACATAAAACACATGATGTCATATCAATCGTTACAAGTGATGGAGGCTAGGTTGTCTAAGGATGTTATAGGAAGTGGAGGAGGGTGGAAGGTGCATTGCACATGCTCTTCGAAATGGGCCATCTAGGCTTCTAGATTTTCAACTTTCTCAGAGAGTAGATTCTGGCCGGGTCAGACCACCACCACACATTCCCAGGTATGGCACTGAAAATAGTGCATCTTGTTTAATGTCGTGATAAGCTTTGCATGTTCCTACTGCCTCACATGCTCTGTGGTAGCCAATATACCCATAATTGTTTGGATGAGGTCCCGAAAATGATCCATGCAACATGTCTGTTGTTGTCCCCTTCCTTCGCGATGTGCTACCCCCTAATTATGTTCTCCTCCGTGACAAGCAGACCCTCCTCGGTGCCGAACTCTCATGATGTCACCACCTCAGCCACCAATTGAAACTCTTGGGCCTCTTCCTCCCTGAACCTCTAAACCATCCTTACAATTGCCACTAGATCTTCCTCCCCCATGACCTGCTGAAGATGAGGAGAGAAGACGACCACATCTAGAACCACTGTGTCTTATGTGTTTTCCACTGGATTTCGCTAGCATGAGGGATATGATCCCACCACCCATAGGGTCTGCCTAATTAAGCTTAAGATGGGATGACTTGTGCGAAATGTGAGGTGCCAACCTCATTCCAATCCACCAGAAAACACTGACCGAAAGAGAAATGGAGGGATTCCCTCCTTCCACCATTAGGTCTGTCTACCTACTAACCGAGCTGAGTTGTTGGCACTCAATCTCATAACCAGCAACACCAAACTACTGACGTGTGAGGGGAAAATGTTTCCCACCACCCAGTCTTCCACCCAAGGCACACTACAACACCAAGACAAAATTATCGTAGTTGAAGAACCAGTGAGGGCACCAAGAACAAAGTCTCTCCACACCCGAACATGCACCTCCCTATCCCAATTTCTCGACAGAACAATTCGCCACCCTCTATTGAACCACCGTTGCTCTAGGATACATGAGTTATCCCATCGACTGCTCTGACCCACTAAATGTATGCACATGTTTAACCAATACTTCACCAGGATATACCCTTGCGGGAGTCGGAAGGATCGTCAACGGTAAATCCACCACCTTTCCCACCCCAGTCGTGCTCGTGAATTAGAAATTTCCCTTTCCAACCTCACAAACTAGGAGCCGTTATAACACCATTCACCATGCAAGATTTCAAAATTGAGCCAGGACCTGTCTGAATTATAATGAGCCTCCTCCCTGGCCATGAATGCTCCCCTGATGCCACCACTTGCAATGTAACCTTTAAGCAAATGTTTCACACACTCAAGGTTCAATGCCCCTGGTCTCAACATACATGGAGAAGGCTTGGGGGAAGCCTTTGTACCTGCATCCACGTGCCCATTATCAATCCCCACATGTTCCTTTGGGGCTTGCAATCATGCTGTTCAACACCCCTGTCAGGGATTTATTGATGAGACTATTATCATGTGGAAATTAGTCTAATAAATGTGTGGATAGTATATTTCAACATTTTACCTTCAAACACACAAATATGTGTTGGTGGCGAACTTACCTATTAATAGGTTATGTGATAACTATATGGCTATAGTGCTAAGGTAACTTGGATGTCATAGACATCATGCAAATAGTTATATATTATGAATGTTACAAGAATAGTTAAAATAATTTTAATAATTTAAATTTTATAGTGTATATTCATATAAGCATAATGTATTTCTTGTTGATATGTCATTTATTTATATAAGTAATTTGATAGATACTTTTGTAAGTAAAGGTGCATCATTTCATTAGATCTGACAAAAATATACATTATAACCTACACTGGTTTATCAGTAAGGAAACCAAACCAATGGTAGTTCCATATTTTCTTCAACATCCAAAATTCTTTGAGTTCAAGTAGCATTGTAAGAAAAAAACTACTATCACGTGGCCTCAAACTAGCAAGAACAACTATCAACTTAAAACTAGAAAACCATATATATAAAATAACATAAAAAGAGAATAATGAGTGCATCATCCATATTTTGGATATTTAGAATCTTTAATTGTGATTGGTTCCTTACTACTTCCTAGTGAGACACATGGTTAACAATGTTACAAACTTAATGAGAAATTTATCGCGTTCTTGTTTTTTTGGAGGTCGCATCAAATTATGATTTATATGATGATTTTGAAAAGTGGTGACGCAACATCACCTCTTTTCCATTTTAGAGTTAAATTTCAATTTTTTTAACCATCGCATTGAAAACCAAATATCATGATTACGTACATGAAAAACCATGCTGAAATGAAAAAGTGGTGATGGAACATCACCTTTACCTTTTTTTTTTTGTCAGGGTTTAAATCGAAACATTTTTCAGCCATTGAATTAAATACCAAATTTCATGACTATAAAGATATGAAACAACATGTTGAAATGAAAAAGTAGTGATAGAAAAACACCATTTTTTAGGGTTAAAATTCAAACATTTTTCAATCATGGCATCATGGCATTAAAGACCAAATTTCATGACTATGGAAAACCCTAAAACTCAACACTTAAAATTTTTCTACCATTTTTTTTAAATGTTTGTTTCTTAAGTGTTTTTCATTGTTGCCTAACTTTTATTTTATTTTATTTTTGGGGTTACAATTACCAATTAATTTACATTAAAACCTTGACCATTGATATCATTAAAAAAAAAGAAACAAATTTGATGATGAATCTAAAATTGGCATTACCTAATTTTTGTTTAACCAATCTAGATCCATTTAACTCTGAATATACCATGTACCAAGAGGGATCAAATCTCTCTCAAGATGCAAACCTTTGTTTGAGTGCAAAACTTGAGGAAAGGTTTGCACCTCTAGAGATTTAATTCCTCTCGACACTTGATAGATCCAGAGTTAAGATGAATCTATTCTGGTTCTTAGTAATATTATCTATATTTGTACAAAGTTCACATCTCTATAAATAAAAATTATCTCTATATAGAAACATTGATAATTCATTTAATAACATATACATGCAACATTTTTCTTTAACATTTTTTAGATCTTTTAATTCAAATTTTTAATATGATATGCATAACATTGATGATATATTTATATATATTTGTAAACTAAATTTAAACATGAAATTTTGAATCATTATTTTAATTTATATGGCTAAATAGATCTTAATTTATAGGCACCATTTATATTATATATATTTCACATTTCTTTGTTAAGAAATAATTTTATTTTTAATTATATGTTTATTAATTAAATTTATTACATTTTAATATGTTTATTAATTATACGTTATGAAGTATCATGATTAAGAATTTAAATCATTACTATTTAAATTTATTTTAATGTGATATGCATATTATGATTTTTTCATGGATAACATTGTTTTTAATTTTATTAATAAAAACAAAATTACAATGTAACAAATTGAATTGAATTGATTTAATATTATTACGTTTTTTATTTGACATTATGTCTTATTATTATTTTGATTTAATGCTTCATTTTGCAAACACTACTACAACATCTCTCCCATATTGAGTTGACATTTAAATGTTTACATTCATTTACAGACACTACAACGTCTCCCCCATACTTGGCTATAGAGTACCTAGTGACACATTTATTAATTATTATTTTTTTTACTAATTCACATTTAAAAATTTTGAGAAAAACATTGTAAATGTTCTTTTAAGGAGGGATCTATATATATATATATATATATATGCATGCTATCATACCTTGATAAAGAAAGTGTTGACGATGTTGGAAATACATCAACCAAGGGGATATCCCCAATGTGAATTCACAATTAGACCTCACACCGTGTGGAGTAGTAGCCCCAACCAAAAATATGGTTGGTTGCTATTTTCATTAGGGATTTTCCTTGCTACAATTATTAACATAAGATGTTATACAACATTCTTTGAAACAAGCAAGTAAGTTGACACTGTGAGTCATACAATTGTGATGTATATAAGGTACTTTCATGATTAGGAGAAAAAGAATGAGCCTCTAGAAGAAAATTAATAGTATTATTCTAAAGGAGACACATAAGAGAGAAATAGGATCCTTAGTTAACTTGCAAAGTAGTTCACAAGACAACCACAATCATAAAACCAAATACAACACACCTTCAACAAGATAAGTACCAAAGCCACTGGAATAGCTCAATTTCCTTAGTACATGTGAACAAAACATATACCGCAAACATATAAAGAATCGTATTACTATATTCACGATACATGCATGAAAATATCTTGGCTCATAGAACTTCATATATTAAGTGGAAGTGCCAAGATATAAAAGTACAATGCTACCACACTAGCCCCAATAATGGAACATTAAGTCACCACTTGCTCCTCCAAAGGAAGGCCAATTCAAGGGAATCCAAGTTGAAATTTCAAGTCCCAAAATTCCTTTTGTTGGATATGGGGGTGTATTTATAACAAATGAGGTGACTCTCCACCTCCCATGTGACTCTTGACCTCCCTCATGACTATTTAGCTTCTACAACGACTTTTCAAATTCTTACATGACCTTTGAGATTCTATATGACTTTAGAAATTTCTAATGACTCTTCATATTCCATACAAGACCATTGGTCTTCCACATATTTACATTTTATTATTTTGGGAAATTACACAATTATATTCCACAAATGATGTGGCAAGATACTATGATACATGTGACTTTTGAGATGACCCTTGACAATGATGACATGGAACTTCATGATGATGTGGCATTGCCAAGTTGATCCTTTTGTTGCTTTATTTACATCTTCATGATGGATCTTGCATGTATTTCATCTTCATCCTCCAAAGGGTTGACTGATATGGAGTCTTCATGTGATCTAGATCTTTGTTCTTTTGTGGTAATCTAGTGTCCCTTCATCTTCTTGCTTGATGACTTATTCATGGTTCTAGATTCATAAGTGTCTTCTCATATGATCTCCTTCTCTTCCTCACTGAGCATCATCTTGTCATGTCAATATGTAGTACCTACAAGTGGAATCCACTCATGAAAAGATGAAATTAGTCTAGAAATATCTTAGTCTAACTTGCTTCATGAAAATGATGATTGAGTTGGAACTGGGTGTTGGACTGAGAGGTAGACTAATGGTTTGCATAGTACACAGTTCTAGAGGTCAATAGTGATGGAATGAAGCTTGAGACTATGCAATGCATATTTATGGAGGTATGGGAAAGATGACTACACAGGTGAGGATTTTAGTGAGGCAATCTTGAGCCTTGAAGTTGCCTAATACACAGTATAGGAGAGAGCGAGGCCTAGAGAATGTGAAATTGCACATCTCAAGGAGGTAGGATAATAACTTGAGGCTTTCCATTGTGCAATTCCTAGAAGGAAGCTGACTGGTGTTAGTGTCAGTCTTGTCATACTGCCATCAATGATCAAAATATGTTCTTTTGCATTTTCATAATAGGAGTCCGATACTGTAAATTTTCATCACTCCATTAGGTCATGAATCCACTGATGGTTGCGGTCACTTCAGTTTTCCCTCATGAAATATACTTGCTGATCCTTTTTTTATAGTCTTCAGTCATGGTTCATTTTCATTCTACGGTTCCATTTCATTAGGTCATAAGGTTTGGTCCCATTAGGTTTTAGGGTTTCCACATAGTCAAATTTGATGATTAATTGCTAATAAAGATCAGCAAGGACATGAGGATGCCGAATAAACTCAAGCATAGTATCTAGAAAGTCAATAGTTATTGTTTTTAAAGCTTAATGTAATTTTCACCTCAAAACATGTTTTGAGGTGAAAATAGAGTATTTTGTTTTTATTGTCATTTCTGGTGTAATTTCATGTTCCTATATGTAATATTGATTCCCAGCTGCTCCTAAGCATCAATCCATACTGCCTAGCTACAAACACTGCAAAAAATAAAGTCAGCATGAGCTAATCCACTTGCAAAAGCAAATGTGAAACAAGCATTAAAAATAGGGTTTTCAAAAAGGCAAAGAACATTGGAAAAGTGGGTTTTCAAAAAGTAAAAATCAAAATGGTGCCCATATATAAACCCCTTTCATTCTACATTCATTTCATTATGTCATTTTGAAAGTCAAAGAAACCAAACGAGGGAAGAAAGAAGAAATTTCAAAGTTATTTTTAGTAAAACAGGGGTGGCGCTGGGCGTAGGCAATTGGTGTTGCATTTATAGAAGATTTTCCCCGGCGTTGCACGTAGAGAGGAGTGCGATGTGTGTAGGGCGTTGTGCTTCACATAGAGAGGAGTGCGCTGCACGTAGGGCATTGTGCTGCACGTAGGGTGTTTTTTCACAATGTTAATTTGAATGGGTGCTGCGCGTTGGACCTAGCATTGCACTTTTGTGCAGGTGCACTGTGTGTAGGGCATCAAACCACTAAAACGCTCCAATCTTCAATTTTTTGCCAAATTGCCTCCAAATTCACGTTGTACAAGTAAGTACTATCATTTTTGCTTAATTATTGGCTTGCATATGTGAAGTTTTAGACAATTTTTCACTCCTAATATGAAACCCTAGTTTTTCACTATAAACCCTAATCATTTTGTTTTTCCCATTGCATATGCTTCATAACTAAAACCCCTTACCCATCATTTCCTTCCCCCTCATCTACATTCCATCATCTATTCATCATTCCCAAAACCTTCCCCTCACTCATATGGTTTGTCCATAACTACCTAAATTCACTCAAAATCATTTCTACAAACCCTAGAGTATCCCATTCAGTCCCATTTACATTGTCTAAAATTGGTGCAATTAAGAAGCTGGTTAAACATGGATAGAGGTGATTATGACTATGATGAGGAGAATACAGCAAGTGATAGTTCAGTTGAGAGGAGCAGGCAACATAGAAAGCCTCATAAGGGAGGTAAAATCACAAGAGAAGAGCCAACCAACCTAGGAGAACTACAGGCCTCTCCATTAGCAGTTTCATGTTTCAGACACCTTGGATGTTATGAGTTCTGTGAACTAGTGGAGAGAGTTCAATTTCATCATGAATTGGCTAGACTTTTTATAGCCAACCTGCATAACGATGAAGTGACTCTTACTGGGGTGACTTTCACAGTGTCACCATCTGTTATTTCAGTGGCCACTAGGATCCCTGATGTTGGTGAGAAATGGTATAAAGCTCATGACCTTGATGAGAATTATTATGAGCCTTACATTAAGCCTCAGTATAGAAGTCAGGTGAAGAGGCTTTTCCCCTTCAAATTTTTGGAGAACAGGTATGTCCCCTTGATGAGGATTATCATCAAATATTTCACTTGTGAGGGCAGATTTTCCAGGTTGTACACTTACCATATCAGGCTCCTGATGCACTTTACAAGGGTGAAGATGTTGAACCTCCCATACTTTTTGTTGAGAAACATTGATAATATGGCTTACCTTGTGCAGAAGAAGCCATACCCTCAGCAAATGAACAGCATATATCATTACACCTTGATCAAGATTATTGTTCTTCACCATCTCAGTCTTCTCCATATCCCTTGGGAGACTTTCATTTCTCATGACATGTTCAGGGGACCCCAAATTTATCCATCCATGGTTCAAGAAATAGGTGGGCCTTCTACTCATGTGGAAACAGGAGAGGAAAACAAGGAGACAAAAACTGTAGAGGTGCCAGTATTCTTGACATATCAGAGAGGTACAAGGAAGTTATTTGCAGTTGCTAGGAAAGTGTTTTCTCCACAGGATGTGGAAGGGACCTTGATTTCTTCATCAATCCATAGGCAAATGTTATCTCCACAAGGTGTGGAAGGGGCTTTGCCTTCTACATCAACAAAACCGGTACAGGTTGAGAAGCTAAACAAAGGGAAGGAAAAGGTATAAGAGGATGACTTGGATAATGAGCAAGAAAGGGAGTTTGAGTTGGAAGAACATGTTGAGCCTGAGCAGCAGGATACTGAGATTATGATTTATAGGCTCAGGATCAAGAAACCATCAAATACATCATCATACAGAAAAGGGAAGCTAAAATATAAGATTTGGCATACAACCTAGAGAGAGCCAAGTTTGTCATCACATACTTGGAGTAGGAGAACAAACAATTGAGTGACAAGCAAGTCCTTATGGAGCTAGAAGTGCTAAAAGCAAAAAGGCAAATTGGCAAAGAGACACAAGTGACATTGACTCCTATTGAGCAGGAGATTGAAAATGATAGGGAGACTTGGCTTGAGAGAGTCAACCTACATCTTTCGGAGCTATTAAAGAAGGCCAACAGAGACAATTAGATTCTAAGAGACATGGCCTATCATTACACGACTCACAACAGGATTTGCAACATAAGAATTAAGAAGCTGAAAGCTAGGTTAAGGCAGGCCTTGAAAGGCAAGAAAGAGGAGGATAGACTTAGAATGTTGGTTGAAGCCTCATTGGCTAATCAAAGCACTTGATGGTGGTGCTTCATACCAATTTTGGGCAATTTGTGAGATTTTTTTGTCATTTTTGAATTTTTGAAATTCAATACACAGAAAAACAACCCATTTTTCTAGGGGCACACAATGGATAAATAGATTGCATTTTTGGATTCAAGGCATCAAGGACATGTACCCTAGAAAATTTCAGAATTTTTGGAGCAGAATTAGTTCACCAGAAGGTCCAAAAACACTCAAAATTTGACCTTTCTACCAGTTTTTGGACACACAAAAGTAGCCTTGGGAGAATCACTTTTTGAGGGGGCAAATAAGCTCCAAAGGTAGACATTCTAGGTGTTATGGAAAGTAGAATTGAATACCTTTCCAATGAGCTATCCTAGGCTCAATTTAGGTGATGGGAAGGCCTCCAAAAGTGGACTCAAAGTGGCATTATGTGTAGGATCAGTGGCGCTGTGCGTAGGGCATTTTTACTTAGGATGAATTTTTTGCAAAATTTCGACTTATTTCTTGTTTTCTCTCTCATGGAGGTGAATTTACTGATGTGATTAATTCCATGGTTTCTAAATGTAATATTCAAACACTAGTAGATGGTAGATTCATCAGATAAAAAGTGGTTTTGAGGGTAATGAATCAGTTTCCCCTCTTTTAGAGGCAAGTGGTTTGATTGCCTAGATTCCAGTTCCTTGATTAGAAATGGTTTAAATAGCTCCTTTTCTCATGGTTTCAACCCTTGATGGTTAGGATGAGTGATTTGGATGTCTATATCATGTATTTTCTTGGTCATTTGCAAGGGTTGGATTCAGTTGGATGCTCATGTACTGAACACATATCACTTTGTAGCAGTTTTGGCAGGAAACTAATAAAGTTGCAGCTATTTTTATGGGATCCATGTGCCATGGCCTTTAGCATGTGTTTCTTCTTCTGTTATTATGTTCTCATGTAATTTTTGTATGCCTCTTTCATATAATTTCTTCTGATTGGTTGTTTTCAAGTCAGATAGGTGGAATACATTAGGTTTTAATGCTCTGCCTTGGGAAAACACTAGTATTTCATGTCTTTTCTACTGCTTAGGAAGGATTCATGACTTTCTCATGCCCTTCTTAGCTATTCACAAGTCTATAGTTTCACCTCATCAAGCCTAAGGTGCTAAATCTTATGCCTACCTTGCCCCATAGAACACCCTGCAATTCTGACTTAGTTTCCCAGACCCAAATTGCCCAGCTCCTCCTGATTTGGTAAAACACCAACAAAACCTATCAAAACCTTTGAGCTACTATACCTAGCCTAAAATCTTGTCCCTGATATAGTCATCTTGGCTGAGATCCATAAGGAGAGAGCCCTCTCCCGGCCTGGTAGGGCTAGCTACTAGGCTAAGCTTGGTTTGTGGTTACCGTGGAATTGCCTCCCTTCAGCCTAAGGTAAATATAGATGATAATAACTGGGAGGATGAATTGTGCAATTGTGGAGGTCAAGGGGCTAGGGTTGAGCACTGAGACTATTCAATGAGAATTTTTGGAGTGATATAAGTAATTGGATTGTGCAATTACTTGTTCAAGGAATTAGGGAGGCAACGTGATGATTGAGACTACACAATGTGTAGCAAGAGACTAGTTTGGGGGTAGGATTGAGAAGTTTCTGAGGGCAGGGAGGCAATCCTTGAGCTTTGTGACTATGCAAAACGTAGTCCTTGAAGTTAGGAACTGTGCATTGCACAGTTCTAGGATGACAAGTATCAGCTTGTGGCTTTCTATTTCACAATGCATAGTTCAAGGAGGCTAAGTGAGGTCAAGGTTGGTCGGTCAGGAATTTTCTAGAATTTGACTTAATGTGGGATCAATGAGATAGAAGTGAAACTAGGTTTGGACTTTATGAATGATCATACACACTTAGAATAATTGAAGACACAACATTGAACAATCAGTACACAAGAATAATCATTATCCCCTCAACGCAACAACAATACAACAATATCCTCTCTAAGTGCAACACCTAGGGTACATTTTGCGACGACAGTGATGACACTTGTGAGAGAGTGCTTAATAATTGGGGAATATGTCTAATGTATTTACTTATGATGAATATGACACAATAGTTTAGGACAATGTATCATAACTTCCCTTTAATAATATACAATTGACTCCCTTCGGCTAGGTGTGACATTTAAGATACTCTTTGCAACAACAATGATGACACTAGTGCAACAATGCATGAAACTTTGGGAATGGATATAATACATGTATATATGATAAATAGGACCTACTAACACCAAATTTAACCCTTTAAATGAACCATAAATCCTCCTTTACATCACGCAAAAGTTCCCATACCTAGGGGACGACACATGCAGCAATAAGAGGAAAGTACAATTGACACTTGCAAATAAGAACAACATTGAAAGCGAAACATGCTAGAGTGAAGATAACATGAAAAACATGCTTATTAATGTGGAAAAAAATCAAAAGAAAAAGTTGTAAACATGAAAGAGACACTTATGAAAGTGAAGGTGTGTAAAATCGACAGTTAGCACAAACTCACATAAATAGAAGTACAATCATAACCAAAACTGACAAACTGTCAATGAAAGTGTGCATCGACTGTTGACATAGGTTGAACATTGCACATGCACTATCTTGATTCATTGTGTTATTCCTATTCAGGATTGCGTGAAATAATGCACTCATGAACTTATTACAAATTGTGTGTGCAAGTGAGTTTGACACTTAGAAACCGAGAAGAAGACTTAAACACTTAGCATAACATAAATCGATCATGAAGCAAATATAGAATGAAAGATTGTTAGATCCTCAGTATGCTCCAAAATTCACGTTTAGGCAAAATTTTTGAGGTTTTTGATCACAACATCAATAAAAAGCAATTAACCAAGGATATTTAATAGTTGATTTCTATGGAAAAAAAGAAGGGAGAGAAGCATTCTGAGATCACTATAGTTTTGCTAACTTAACAAGTCAAGAAGGTTGATAGTGTGGAAAATGTTTTGAAAAGGAGAGAGGATGTGAGTAAGAGTTGGGAAATCGAAGATAAAGTGATTTTCATCTTCATTTCTCTTAGTATTGCAAAAGGGGAATATTATTTCATCCCAAGGTGTTTGCGGAATAGACAAACGCCCAGTTTCTCTTTGAAGCTCATGACAATTAGTTATTATCTTTGCAATGTTCATTTTCTTCTTAGCATTGGTCAAAACAAAAGGAAAATTAAATTAGAAAGGGTGGATTGGTCAACTCCTTATAATAGCTTAACTTCCTTTTTTTCTATAACTCCTTATCATCTCATAACTTATCCTTGAATTTGGAAATAATAGTGTTTTTGATATTATCCTTATTATCCAAGATGATATCCCCCTTTATCCCCCAATGGTCGAGCCAAGACTAGGCATCCTTATATCAGCCTCGCTGGAGTCAAAGGTGGGAGTTTTGACTAGAGATAGAAGCAATCTTGGGGAGCCTCTTGACTTCCATGTTGTACAACTTCTTCTAATACATGAGATATCTAAACATAACCATGATTTCAATGGGGGAGAGGCTAGCTTCAATCAAGAGAATAGGGTAGGGAGTATTTCATTTAACCTTGAGGTCATAAGTTATAAATTTCTTTTGGGACATCTCAATCTTTCTCCATGATTCTCTAGATATACCATAGCCCCAAGCCTCACATCCGTATAAAATAACACCCGCGGTGACGAGAATCTCGAAGAGGGACTTATTTTTACTCCAAACCCAAATATCAGTTGACTTGCAATTGTTTTCAATCTCTTAGTAAGATTTCTGACCTCTTATAATCCTTTTCTCAATGCTATAGTTTCAATTGAGTTGATGGTGGATGTCAATACCTAAATATTTGTATGAGGAAACCTTATCTAAGTGATTGTTATCATAATTGAAATTATCATATCTACTCCTTTTGGATTTAATTATCATGACTTTAGTCTTGTTAG
Source organism: Pinus taeda (assembly GCA_000404065.3). Classification (NCBI taxonomy): domain Eukaryota; kingdom Viridiplantae; phylum Streptophyta; class Pinopsida; order Pinales; family Pinaceae; genus Pinus; species Pinus taeda. The sequence continues at coordinate 35,093 of APFE030446060.1, forward strand.
TATTAACAACCATAACCATCTTGGAGAAATAATCATGGAGGATTCTAAGTTTCTTTTTGAGATCATCAGGGATTTTAGCAATAAGAATGATATTTCCAGCATAAATGGGAAGACTAATGAATACACCAATGAGCTTGGGTCCATCACATCCCACTAATTCTAAACACTCTTCTAGCTTATCATTGTAAATTTCAAAAAGGGTAGGAGATAGGGGACAACCTTTCTTAACTCTGATATTGCATTTAATCTCCTTAAACCAACCCTCGGTGGTCTAAAGCTTGGTAATAATATTCTCATATAACATAGTTACAACAACCCTCATCTCGAGAGGAACCATTATCTCATTGAGCCTTTGCCATAGCTTCTTCCGAGGAATAGTGTCAAAATATTTTCTAAAGGCATCAAAACAACAAAATATATCAATTCTACTATTGTGACACTCCTTGACAATGGTCCTCAAAGTGATTAGTTGAATGATGCCTCCTACAATTGCAATGTATATAAGTTACTTTCATGATTAGGAGAAAAATATTGAGCCTCTAGAAGAAAATTAATAGTATTATTCTAAAGGAGACACACAAGAGAGAAATGGGATCCTTAGTTAACCTGCAAAGTAGTTCACAAGACAGTGACAATCATAAAACCAAATACAACACACCTTCAAAAAGATAAGTACCAAAGCCACCGAAATATTTCAATTTTTTTAGTACATGTGAACAAAACATATACTGTAAACATATAAATAATCTTCTTACTATATTCATGATACATGCATGAAATTATCTTGGCTCATAGAGCTTCATTTATTAAGTGGAAGTGCCAATATATACAAGTATGATGCTACAACACTAGCCCCAATAATGGAACATTAAGTCACCACTTGCACCTCCAAAGAAAGGCCAATTCTAGAGAATCCAAGTTGAAAGTTCAAGTCCCAAAATTCCTTTTGTTGGCTATGAGGGTGTATTTATAACAAGTGAGGTGACTCTCCACCTCCCATGTGACTCTTGACCTCCCTCATGACTCTTGAGCTTCTACATTGACTTTTCAAATTCTTACATGACCTTTGAGCTTCTATATGACTTTAGAAATTTCTAGTGACTCTTCATATTCCATATGAGACCCTTGGTCTTCCACATATTTACATTTTCTTATTTTGGGAAATTACACAATTATATTCCACAAATGATGTGGCAAGATACTATGACACATGTGACTTTTGAGATGACTCTTGACATTGATGACATCGAACTTCATGATGATGAGGAATTGCCAAGTTGCTCCTTGTGTTGCTTTATTTTCACCTTCATGATGGATCTTGAATGTGTTTCATCTTCATCCTCCAAGGGGTTGATTGATATGGAGTCTTCATGTGATCTAGATCTTTGATCTTTTTTGGTAAGATAGTGTCCATTCATCTTCTTGCTTGATGACTTCTTCATGGTTCTAGATTCATAAGTGTCTTCTCGTATGATCTCCTTCTCTTCCTGTCTGAGAATCATCCTTTCATGTCAAGATGTAGTAACCATAAGTGGAATCCACTCATGACAAGATGACATTAGTATGGAAATATCCTAGTCTAACTTGCTTCATGAAAATGATGATTGAGTTGGAACTGGGTGTTGGACTGAGAGGAAGACTCATGGATTGCATAGTACATATTTCTAGAGGTCAGGATTGATGGAGTGAAGCTTGGGAATTTACAATGCACATTTATGGAGGTCTGGGAAAGATGACTGCATAGTTGAGGATCTTAGTGAGGTAGTATTGAGCCTTTAAGTTGCCTAATACACAGTATAGGAGAGAGAGAGGCCTAGGGATTGTGAAATTGCACAACTCAAGGAGGTAGGATAACAACTTGAGGCTTGCCATTGTGCAATGCCTAGAAGGAAGCTGAATGGGAGGATGAACTGTGCAATTATGGAGGTCAAGGGGCCAGGGTTAAGCACTGATACTGTGCAATGAGCATTTCTGGAGTGAGACTAGTAATTGGATTGTGCAATTACACAGTTCAAGGAATTAGGAAGGCAACGTGATGACTGAGACTGCACAATGTGCAACAAAAGACTAGTTTGGGGGTAGGATTGAGAAGTTTCTAAGGGCAGGGAGGTAATCCTTGAGCTTTGTGACTACACAATGCGTTGTCCTTGGAGGTAGGAACTATGCATTGCATAGTTCTAGGATGAAAGGTATCAACTTGTGGCTTGCTATTTCACAATGCATAGTTCAAGGAGGTTGAGTGAGGTCAAGGTTGGTCGGTCAGGAATTTTCTATAATTTGACTTAGTGTGGGATCAATAAGATAGAAATGAAACCAGGTTTGGACTTTATGAATGATCACACACACTCAAAATAATTAACGACACAACATTGAACACTCAATACACAATAATAATCATTATCCCCTCAATGCAATGACAATACAACAACCTCCTCTCTAAGTGCGACACCTAGGGTGCAACAGCAATGACACTTGGCGAAATTGCTCAATACTTGGGGAATATGTATAATGTATTTACTTATGATGAATATGACACAATAGTTTAGGACATTATATCATAACTTCCCTTTAATAATATACAATTGATTCCCTTCGGCTAGGTGCGACACTTAAGATACTCTTTGCGAAAACAATGACGAAACTAGTACAACAATGCATGAAACTTTGGGAATGGATCTAATACATGTATATATGATAATAGAACCTATTGACACCAAATTTTACCCTTTAAATGAACCATAAATCCTCCTTTACATCATGTGAAAGTTCCCATATCTAGTGGACGACACATGCGACAATAAGAGGAAAGTACAATTAACACTTGCAAATAAGAACAACATTGAAAGCAAAACATGCCAGAGTGAAATGTAGGTTTTAAGCCTGTATAGAAATTACGTGCATATGAATTATAAAACACATAAAATAAACAATGCGAGAGAATAACACATAAAACACATATACACAAATATTCCCCCCTAGATCCCAAAATTGGGACTACCAGCTTGATTTTTCATTATGTTCCTTTCAATGTTACAATACATATTTATACATGCTAAAGCATCCAATACCATGGACCGAAAAGCATCGCATCCAAAACCATGTGCAAAAATCATGCAAAAAACCATAGGTAGGTCTGCCCAACCTAATATAGGGTCCAAAAACAAAATTTTCTGGGGTGCTGCCCTAGACCCCATAGAGGGGGGTTACCTGCACTACGCAACCGGTGCAATGAAGGGGGGGCTCCTTCGCCCCCACCCCCCCCCCTTCTAACCCCCCGGTTAAATATGTGGGCTAGTCATGGAAAGAATATAATACAACCCAACATTCTCCCATTTGTTGTTTTCTTTCCACAGGGGGCCACAAGGTAGCTTAGTCATTTATCCAGCCCTGCAATGTCCATTGTTTCTCTACACCAAGAGAACTTCTCAGGGCTCACATATTTTGTCAATGCATTTGTAGTATTATTCAAAGTGTCCACCTTTACCAGCAACACCTTTTTGTCTTCTATCATATCCCTCACAAAGTGATACTAAACATCAATTTGCTTTGTCTTTGAATGATATGCAGGGTTCTTTGCCAAGAAAATTGCACTTCGGTTATCACAGTATATCCTTATAGCTCCCTGTACTAGCCCCATACTTGAACACAATCTCTGCAACCAAATTGCTTCCTTGCTTGCATGAGTGGCTGCCATGTATTATGCCTCTGTAGTTGATAGTGCTACTACAGATTATTTCTTACTCATCCAACCGACTGCATCTCCAAATAGGTTAAACACATACCCACTTGTAGATCTTCTTTGATCTAGATCTCCAGCCTAGTCAGCATCAAAAAAGCCTCGAATATCCAACACTTTGTCCAATCCTGGTCTTCTTTGGTAGCACAAACCATAATCACTAGTGCCACACAAATACCTGAAAACTAGCTTCACTGTTGTCCAGTGCTCCTTCCCTGGTTTTGACATAAACCTGCTCAATACTCCCACTCCATGTGCAATGTCTGGTCTAGTACAGACCATTGCATACATCAGGCTAACGACTACACTTGCATATGGAACACAGGACATGTACTCTTCCTCTTCTTGTGTCTTGGGACACAGTTCAGCAGATAACCTCACACCTATAGGAATAGGAATATTCACTGGTTTACTATCCTGCATATTAAAACTCTGCAATATTTTCTCAACATACTTCCTCTGGTTTAACCAAAGCTTCCTCTTTTCCCGATCTCTTTTAATTTCTATGCCCAAAATATAGTTTGCAGCACCAAGATATTTCATGTCGAATTTGGAGGACAATTGGGTCTTCAAATCCTGGATAATTTCTTTATCATTTCCAACCAACAAAATATCATCCACATACAAGACTAGATAAATAACACTGTCACCAATTGATTTAAAATACACACAGTGATATGCTTTGCTTTTGGTGAAGCCAAGTCCCCGTATAAAGGTATCAAATTTCTGATACCACATCCTTGATGACTGTTTTAATCCATACAAAGACTTGTTTAACTTGCATACCATTTCTTTCTTACCCTTCACCGCAAAGCCTTCAGGTTGCTTCATTTAGATTTCCTCTTCTAGATCCTTGTGAAGAAATGTTGTCTTCACATCCATCTGTTCTACCTCAAAATCGAAAGCAGCAGCATCATATAAAAGTAATCTAATAGAAGTTACCTTGGCACAGGAGAAAAAATATCACCAAAATCAATTCTTGGCACCTGGGAATAACCTTTTGCTACCAACTGAGCTTTGTATTTCTCCACCTTTCCTTCTGCATTTTCCTTCTTCTTCTTGAACACCCATTTGCTTCCAATGGGTTTCCTTCTAGCTGGAAACTCCACTAGATCCCAAGCCTCATTTTTGTGCAAAGATGCCATTTCATCAACCTTGGCCTCTTTCCAGAGTTTTCCATCCTCTAAATCTACTGCTTCATTCATAGTTCTGGGATCAGTATTAGTAATAGATAAAGCAAAATTTGAACAGAAACCAGATGGACTATACCTTTTCGGCTACCTTCTTTCTTGAACTGATCTTCTCACACCCGGAATTTGTGGCTCTTCATCTTCTGATTCCTCCTCTGTTATAGAGTCTGATTCTTCCTCCTTAAGCCCAAACTCTATATTCTCAGGTTCCTTTGGTTGGACTTCATGTTTAATAACATCTTTCACCTCTATGAATACCACATATCGGTTGTACACAACTTTCCTTTGTTACTAGGTTCTAAAGATTATAACCCTTTAAACCATCCTTATACCCAATAAAGATGTACTTTTCAGATTTACTATCCAACTTGGTTCATTTCTCATTTGGAGCATGTACATATGCATCACATCCAAATACCCTCAGATGTGAAAGAGAGGGTTTCTTACTAGTCCATACCTCTTGTGGAGTCTTATCCTCCAACACTGATGAAGGTGATCTGTTGACCAGGTAACATGTTGTCCCCACTACCTTGCCCAGAATTCCTATTCTAACCTGACATCACTAAGCATGCTTCTTTCCCTTTCCATCAATGTCATGTTCATTCATTCTACAACTCCATTTTGCTCAAGTGTGTATGGATTAGTATTTTGTCGTGCTATACCACACTTCTTATAGAATTCTTCAAATTCCTTACTGCAAAACTCTCCACTGTTATATGTCCTCAACACCTTTATCTTCTTCTCTGTCTAGTTTTCCACCAGAGCCTTAAATTCTTTAAACTTGTCAAAGACTTCATATTTCTTCTAAAGGAAATATATCCACGTATTCCTTGAGAAGTCATCTATAAATGATACATAGTACACAGACTTACCCAGTGATGGAACCTTCACAGGTCCAAACACATCACTGTGCACATGTTCTAATTTATGTTTCGCCCTTTTACCACCAAAGCGGAAACTCACCCGATTCTGCTTCCCATATACACAATTTTCACAGAAATCAAAATCTAGAGAGTTATTACTCATGCCTTCTACCATACCTTTACCATGAAGTATTCGAAGGCCCTTATCTCCAATATGTCCAAGCCTTTGATGCCACAACATGGCCTTCTCTCTAGAGACCACTAGATTTTCTGCTCCACTTTCAGGAACCATAGAGTTGTTGCACCCATAAACAACAGTGCTACCTTGCAGCTTGTATAGAGTTTGAATCTGAACTCCCTGCATCAATACCAGTGCGTCCTAAACCATCTTGCAGGTATCCTTATCGAACACTGTTTTTACACCTGCATCATCCACCTTGCTTACAAAAATCAGATTTCTGGCTAATGCAGGAATATGCAGAACACCCGAAGTGTTCCAACCCTTCCACCTTATAACTTCAACTTTAATTTTCTGTGACCAATTATTTTAGCCTTCCTATCATCCCCTAAGAAGACATCACCCCCATTGTATTTCTCATACTCGTAAAACAACTCTATATTGGGTGTGAAGTGAAAGGATGCACCTGAGTCAATCAACCATGCCTCATGATCTACATGTGTACTTGAAGAAGCCAAGTACACATCCCCACCTTCATTTGAGGTGTTTTTAGTCTCTGCAGAAGGAGCATCATCATATCCCTTTCCTTTATCAGGAGCTTTCGATTTATAGTCCCTTTTGTAGTGCCCTTCCTTTCCACATTTCTAGCATACCACCTATACAGTTTTTCCTGGAGATTTAGATCTCCCACTAGATTTAGACCTCCCACTTGATGACTTTTTTTTTTTTGTTCTGGGACCGTCCTCTACATACAAGGCATCACCATTCTGGCTCTCCATATTTTTCCGTCTCATTTCCTCTGTCAGCAAGGATGAGACTGTTTCATCAAACTGCAAGGCAGTTGCATTGCTACCTATTGCAATAACCAGACTATCCCAGGAATTTGGTAGATAACAAAACAAACTGATGCACTTAGCTTCATCTAAAATTTTAATATCAACAGATAATAACTGACTTACCACAATATTAAATGCATTCAGATGCTCTGTCACTGAGTCTCCATCTTTCATCCTTAGGTTATATAGTTTTTTCTGTAGGAACAATTTATTCACTAGAGACTTAGATTGATACAAAGTCCTTAACTTGTCCCACAAAGCCTTCGCCATAGCTTCCCCTGATAGATTCAACAATACTGAATTTGAGACACACAATCATATTGTGCTCTTTACCTTCTGATTCAACTTCTTCCATTCTTCATCAGACACTCCCGTTGGTTTAGTACCTGGATCTACCACAATCCACTGATCTTTATCCACCAACAGATCCTCCATCTTGAGTTTCCACAACCCAAAACTCTGACCATTAAATTTCTTGATCTCTATATTTCCACTGCTCGCCATCTTCTTTCACCACCATAATCAATCTCCTAGATCTCCCACTGAACAGGGTCTACCATAGGCCTGAGCGAAACCCCTCAGCAACAAAGGAATCCCTTGGAAGCCAAAACAACTCTGATACCAAATGTAGGTTTTAAACTTGTACATAAATTACCTGCATATGAATTATGAAACACAAAAAATAAATAAAGTTAGAGCATAACACATAAAACACATATACACAGATATTTTCCCCTGATCCCAAAGCTGGGACTACCAGCTTGGTTTTTCATTATTTTCCTTTTAATGTTACAATACATATTTATACATGTTGAAGCATCCAATACCATGGACTGAAAACCATCGCGTCCAAAGCCATGGACCGAAAACCACCGCATCCAAAACCATGTGCAAAAATCATGCACAAAACCATGGGTAGGTCTGCCCAACCTAATATACAACATTTTCCAGGGTGCTACCATAGACCCCATAGAGGGAGTTTACCTACACCCCTCAAACCCCCTATCACCCCCCCGCTACGCAATCGGTGCAACAAAGGGGGGGCTTCACTCCCCCCCCTCCAACCCCCTGCTTAACTATGTGGGCTAGTCGTGGAAAGGATATAACACAACCCAACATTTACATCATGTGAAAGTTCCCATACCTAGGGGACGACACATGTGACAATAAGAGGAAATTACAATTGACACTTGCAAATAAGAACAACATTGAAAGCGAAACATGCCAGAGTGAAGATAACATGAAAACGATGCTTATTAAAGTGAAAGAAATCAAAAGAAAAAGTTATAAACTTGAAAGAGACACTTGTGAAAGTGAAGGTGCATAAAAGCGACAGTTAGCACAAATTCACATAAATAGAAGTACAATCGTAACCAAAACTGAGAGACTGTCAATGAAAGTGTGCATCGACTATCGACATAGGTTGAACATTGCACATGCACTATCTTCATGCATTCTGTTATGCTTGTTCAAGATTGCGTGAAATAATGCACTCATGGACTTATTACAAATTGTGTGTGCAAGTGAGTTCGATACTTAGAAACCAAGAAGAAGACTTAAACACTTAACATAACATAAATCGATCATGAAGCAAATATAGAATGAAATATTACTAGATCCTTAGTACGCTCCAAAATTCACGTGTAGGCAAAATTTTGGAGGGTGTTGATCACAACATCAATAGAAATCAATTAACCAAGGATATTTAATAGTTGATTTCTATGAAAAAAAGAAGGGAGAGAAGCATTCTGAGATCACTATAGTTTTGCTAACTTAACAAGTTAAGAAGGTTGATAGTGTGGCAAATGTTTTGAAAAGGAGAGAGGATGTGAGTAAGAGTTGGGAAATTGAAGAGAAAGTGATTTTCATCTTCATTTCTCTTAGTATTGCAAAGGGGGAATATTATTTCGTCCCAAGGAGTTTGCGAAGTAGACTAACACCCAGTTTCTCTTCGAAGCTCATGACAATTAGTTATTATCTTTGCAATGTTCATTTTCTTCCTAGCACTGGTCAAAACAAAAGGAAAATTCTATTAGCAAGGGTGGATTGGTCAACAAATTACAATATATTAACTTCCTTTTTGTCTATAACTCCTTATCATCCCACAACTTATCCTTGAATTTGGAAATAACGGTGTTTTTGATATAATTCTTATTCTCCAAGTAGATCTCCTCCTTTATCCCTCAATGGTCGAGCCAAGACTAAGCATCCTTATATCAGCCTCACTTGAGTCAAAGGTGGGAGTTATGACTAGAGTTAGAAGCAATCTTGGGGAGCCTCTTGACTTCCATGTTGTACGACTTCTTCTAATACATGAGTTAACTAAACATAGCCATGATTTCAATGGGGGAGAGGCTAGCTTCAATCAAGAGAATAGGGTAGGGAGTATTTTGTTTAACCTTGAGGTCATAAATTATAAACTTATTTTGGGACATCTCAATCTTTCTCCATGATTCTCTAGATATACTGCAGCCCCAAGCCTCACATCCATATAAAATAACACCCGCGATGACGAGAATCTCGAAGGGGGACTTATTTTACTCCAAACCCAAAGATCAATTGACTTTTAATTGTTTTCAATCTCATATTAAGATTTCCAACCTCTTATAATCCTTTTATCAATGCTATAGTTTTAGTTGAGCTGATGGTGGATGTCAATACCTAAATATTTGTATGAAGAAACCTTCTCCAAGTGATTGTTATCATAACTAAAATTATCATATCTGATCCTTTTGGATTTAATTATCATGACTTTAGTCTTGTCAGTATTAACAACCATACCCATCTTGGAGTAGTAATCATGGAGGATTCTAAGCTTCTTGTTGAGATCATCAGGGATTTTAGAAAGAGGAATGATATAGCAAACATAAATGAGAAGATTAATGAATACACCAATGAGCTTGGGTCCATCACATCCCACAACTTCTAAACACTCTTCTATCTTATCAATGTAAATTTCAAAAAGGGTAGGAGATAGGGGACAAACTTGCTTAACTATGATATTGCATTTAATCTCCTTAAACCAACCCTCGTGGTCTAAAGCTTGGTAATAATATTCTCATATAACCTAGTTACAACAACCCTCAGCTCAAGAGGAACCATTATCTCATCGAGCCTTTGCCATAGCTTCTTCCAAGGAATAGTGTTAAAATATTTTCTAAAGGCATCAAAACACCAAAAGATATCAATTCTACTATTGTGACACTCCTTGACTATGGTCCTCAAAGTGATTAGTTGAATGATGTCTCCTAAAACTAGCTTGCACTTTAGCTCTTTTGCCATGAGTTTCAAGCCAATCGTTAATCTTCTTTTCCAAAATGAGCCCATACATTTGAGCTAAAATGTGGTTGATCATGATAGTCCTATAGTTAGAGGAAGAGTTTTTATCCCCACTTTTAAAGATAGGCACAATAAGGCTTAGTTTCCAAGGCTTATGGAAGCTGTGTTTCACCACCAAATTTAGGGGTTTGTGTATAAAATAATAATATAATAATATTAATAATACAATATAAATTTCCTTAAAAATTCAAAAAATAACTAAAAAATACACATTAAAAATAAAAATAAATAATTAAAAAAAAAGTTAAAATTAAAAAGTAAATAAATAATTTGAAAAAATATTAATAATATTTTAAATATTTTTATTGAAAGTTATAAATAAAATAGATTTTAAGTTTTAGCAATTACAAAAAAAATGAATAATAAATAAATAAAAAAAAGTTTATAATTCAAATTTAAAATATTATAAATATTTTTTTTAATTTAAAAAAATAATATAATAAAAAGCATTTAAAAAAATAAAAATAAAAAAGGATGAAGGGGTAATGTCAAGACATCACCCTCCCCCACATATCACACACAACACATGATTTATTTATTATTTTTTCTTTGTTTTTAATTTTTTTTTTTAAGATTTAAGATTTTTGTGCGTGTTTTTTTGTTTCAATTGATTATCCTGATCCATTCCATTCAAGTTGATTTTAAATCTACATTTCGAACCTATGATTTAGGTTCCTCATTAGAAAAAAAAAAGTATATGGAAAACTAATCAACCTTGGTATGATAAATAGAGAAATGTATTTTAGGGTTTTATTGAAAAATGACGGACAAAGAAATTGATTAAGAAAGGTTTATTATGAATATTATGAAATTTGAGTGATATGTTATTGATAAAATTAATAAAATTATGTGAATAAATTATTAGAATGTATTTTCACAGGTTAATAAATATGTTCGTATTTAAATTCATTAAAAATTAAAAATTTATTAATTGTTAAAAATGATTAGTGAATTATGTTTATTCGTGAATAGTCAATGTATTTGTAATATATTGTTACTAATTAAAAAAATAAAATATTTATGAGGGATTAGAGCCAAATAAAAATGTGTTTATTTTTATAATTATTTAGAGAGTGATTAATTTTGGCTAAAGTAGGAATGATGGAGGAATCCCTGCAGCACTTGAGGAAGGTGAGATCAGTTTTCCTTTTCATTATAAGAAATCTAATGCGTTCCAAAGAGAGAATTTAAGTCATTTTGTCCCTTCCTATTGGGTATGGAATCCCCCCACAGCATGTTTTGTGGCTCAAAGCCCAAGTTTTGAGTAATATTGTTGTAAAAACTCTGCGAGTTGCGAGCACGGAGCGCGAATTGTATGTTAGAGTTAGAGGGTTGTCTACCCTAAGTTTTGAATGTAGTGTAAGCCTACCCATGGTCCACGGACCATGGGATTATATAAATGGAGTGAGGCTCTAAGTTGTAAAGGAACTAAGGAATGAAGGGATAGAATACGATAGTGAGCATAGAGGAAGAGTCTAAGTATCTTGGGTCATAGTAGTAGGAAGAGGCTCTGCAGCTGAGTGTGCAGAGGCCTAGTAGAGTCCGCAATTGAGTGCGCGGACCCCTGCAGCTAAGTGTGCAGGGTAGGGTTGAGTCTATAACAGAAGGAAGAAAATAATAAATAGAAGTTTTACCTGAATCTTGTGTATCTGCTCTGAGTCATTACATGTTTGATATTACTTGCAATTATACTATTTATTTACTGTGCGCACTTGTATGAATTGTGAATATTGTGAAGTATAACTAAAAGTGTATAAATAAGTTTAGTTAATCACCTAATATCGGGCTGTGAATAAGGACTTAGGTAATAACATTGTTCGGTCCCCAAGTAGGGTTGTGTGAAGGCAACATCTCATGCTCCGAGGTATGGGTAAATGCGGGTAGCCACGTGCACATAGGGTCGAACCATGGACCACTTGATACCATCAGACATCTCCAGGGTGTGGAAACCTGGCTCTAGCACCCTCCCATACTACTTCGGGTGAGACCTCAGTCCGCACTCCATGGACTGTTGCCAAAAGGGCCAGTGGTAGCAGGATTTGTTTGGCTAAATCACTGCTGAACTTGGGTCAGGCCCCAACAAGCCAACAAATGGTTCCATTGTGGGACCAAGATCTGCATAAAGGATGTCTAATGTCATGTCACTAGAATCCAACAAAGAAAGAAATTGAAGGGTGATTTGATAGGAATATTCACGAGTTTGCAACGCAGGAAAACAGGAATCTGTGAGTATCAAAGGAATAGTGGTTAGAGTACTACTTATATACGAAAATCCATTGAATTTTCTTTGTGTCCTTCTCCTCTGAGTTGTATGAGTGGATTGTGAAGCTAGCAGACAGTTAGGGAAGGTGTAGGCTCAACAAACCAATTGTGTGGACTTTGAAATTGGTGCGTAGACTAGAAGTGTTAGAAGATAAGATCGCGCATGCTCTGGACCATTGGATCGATCAAATTATAGGGGGATTTATCACCAAGTTCACGGTATATATGACCGTCAGCTACAACGAGGTGGAATGTTGCTTCCTCAAGGGACTGTGAGGTAAGTACATTAAATCATTGAACACTTGGATCAAAATGCTATTGTGCGAAAAGTGGGTTATGCGAATAAATTGATGTTTGGGACTATGCAAAGTGGGAGGATCTACAGAAATGAAGGTTGTGTAGAGCTAGAAAATAGCCCCTTGATTTCACTGCGACAGGAAAGTGAGGAAGAGCTCGCCAAAGTTTGTCAGAGAAGCGCGATCAGTCTGATAAGGCAACAAATTCCGCACATACCATCCCCACCTATGCCACCATCAATTTCACCATCATCACCCCTATCTCCACCCACACCATCTCTGCCACCACCACAGTTCAATATGGCAAGCGTAATCAAACAACCAGTATTCTGATGAGTAGGGAACGAAGATTCGGACCAATTTTGGTTCATAGTAAGGGTTGTATGGGAAGCACAAGGAGTCGTGGATGACAATATAAAGAAGGCAATGCTGGTAAGCGCGTTGTAGGGTCGCGCACTAACGTGGTACATTAATAATTCTAATGACCATCCAAATGTAGGAATCGCAGATATCCAAGCCACGCTGAACAAGGAATGTAATAGGCCAAAATCAGAGACATAATCGATTATCAGGTTTAAGGAAATCGTGACGCTTCCAGGTGAGACACCACGAGATCTGGACCAGAGACTGAAGAGTATGATTCGTGAAGCCAACATGACCTTGACGGATGGAAAGCACCACGCATGGTTTGTAGAGTCACTAACACCACATTTAAGGATGGTGTTGTCACAACAAAATCTATCCGCCCAGGCCGAAGCTTTGGAGATTAAAATGAGATTGCACGAGACCCCTATGCAAGATCCTGGTCTGGGAGTCCAAAAAATTCATGCGCAACTACAAAATTTGTGTCTGGAAATGAAAATTTTGAAACAATACAAGACAACTTGGCCAGAGGCATGTAAGGAGGTATGGTGCATAAAATGCAAAGGCGAGGGGCATGACAAGGACCACTGTCCAGCTTTCACGAATTACTTGGCAGGAGGAGGGTTGATGTCGTTAAGACCAGAGGCACAAGAAAGACTAAGCGCGACACTTGCATTATGGTGTGTGGTTGGTCAGATAGGAGAAAAACACACTATAGATAACTGTCACCTATTTCAGAAGTATACGTAGATGTCCCAACAATTGTTCTGTAATTTCTGCAGGTCGGTAGGTCATGATGAGCGCACCTACTGAAGTTACGAGATGATGATGGATTGGACCCCTACTTATAGAGTGCAGACCAAAACGCGAGCCCTCGATCCAAATGCAGGGATGGCGCATGTTGGATTTCAGGGGTGCAGACAAGGTCGAGGTGGAATGGGACCAGGAAGGGGTCGCAGACAACTAATTTGTAACAATTGCGGAGGGCCAGGGCACTACGCCCGCGATTGTATGAATATGATGAAAACATCATGTTTATACTGTACCCAATTTGATCATGAGATGGAGGACTGACCTACCCTGATAGGGAGGTTACGCAATAAAGGAGTACTCCAGCCTCCCCCGACTCAGAACCTACAAATGACGAGGTCTGAGCCGTGCGAAGAGGACCTGAGTATCACAAACAGAGACGAAAACGGTAAGTAGCCAGAAGAAAGTGTGTGGGTTCATAAGGCTCCTAGAAAGGAACCTGAATTTGATTTGGAGCATGCGAAGGTGACATTCATGGAAACTAAGAAGAGCTTCACGGAGGCCTCCACTTCAGGTAGTAAGGATCAACTAGAACCAAGGATGGATCCTTCAATGCTCACTAACTTTCTGGAGACATGCATGAAACTACTACGTGACAGCAAGGCTGTAAAAGGACTGCAAGTACTTATCACCAGGTGCGCGGGGCCAGGAGAACCGTTCATAGTATGGAAACTTGGAAATCATTCATTGTGAACAGGAAGGGAAATGAGATTGATTGCGCAAATTAGAGAGTACAAAATGGATCAAGTAAGTCTAGATCTCAGATCAGATGAAAATATACTGCCAAAATAAACATGGGAACGCATGGGCAGACCCGCGCTACAATGGTCTCCTATTCAATTGCGAATGGCCAACCAGTAGAAGATCTTACAGATGGGAAGATTGCAGGGGATAATAGTAGATATCGAAGGTGCTAGCATGCTGGTAGATTTCGAAGTGATAGATATTTTCGATGATAGCAATCCCTATCCTATGCTATTGGGAATAGATTGGGCCACTAATATGAATGGAGTAATAAATCTAAGGAAGCACAAAAATGATTTATGAGAAAAAGTCACTACGCGTTGTGGTACCTTTAGACCTTGCGGAAGGAGCGCGCTACACAGAACCGGTGCACGATGATGGTAGTGATGATGATATCGACTATATCTACAAGATAACCACTCGAGAGCAGGATTGGGTGAATCCAACAGCAGGTGGTAGGATTTCATGGGAGCGTGAAAGCTCCTGCACTTCGGATTTGGATGAAGAAATAGAACGATGGCAGAATCAGTTACACAAAGTAACCACACTTAATTGCAACATGGTGATAAGATCACTGCGCTGCGTGACAACAGAGATAAGGGATCTGCCTAGGTATGATGGGTTGATAGTGGTGGACGAATTTTTGAACAAATTTGAGAGCGAAGTACCATAACAACAACGTTTTGTCGCTTTGAAATGGGCACTACGCACTACACCAGCAAGATGGTGGGGTACGCATTAGAAAAGCTTCGAGGATTGGTGTGGATGTAGAAGGATGATGCACCTATGATTTGGGAAACCATAGAGGCGGCTAGTATACAAGTATGACAGATGGGATGATCCATGTACACACCTCGCGAAATGGACCAAGGCCTATAGGGACAAGCCACAACCTGAATGGGTGCATTTGTTTTGTCATGCCCTAGATGTCATAACCATGAATTGGTATACTGAGACAGAGCTTCGCCATGGTATGAGCAAATGGGATATTTGCGCGAGGGATTTATATTAACTTTCATGTTTGAATATCATTGGTGGGATACTCTTGATGATGTGCTACAAGTAGTAAAAGCAACTATCTTCAAAATAACCTAGGAGCCAATAGACATGCTTCAGCCAGAATGGGCGAAAAAGGTGGGTTGCGTGCTGGAGTGTTACAATGTAAATGTTGAGGAGGATGATGAGGACCCATGAAATATTAACATTCCAGAAATGGAAGGTTGTTGCGAGGTTTGAGGACCACTGATTGAGGACCCCAACATCACGTCACCGCTAAAAACAAAACAGGTAAACATTGGAATGAAGGCGGAACCAAAGTATGCAATGCTTGGAGACTATTGGGATGATGCCACGGTAGATAAGGTCGTGGAGTTACTTCGCGAATATCAAGACTTATATGCGACAAAAATTGCATACTTAAAAGGGACTTAGGAATGATGAGGATCACCCTAACACTCGACATGAAGCTAGTCAAGCATAGGCCTTACTGCTTGAATCCTAAGTACAAGGAAAAGGTCCATGTAGAGTTAGACAAAATGGTCACTGCAGGAATTATTGAGCCAGTGGAAGAATCCAATTGGGTGAGTCCTATGGTAGTACAATAGAAAAAGCAAAAGGGTGAAATAAGAATATGAGTGGACCTCAAGAAGCTGAATGATGCTTGTGTACATGATACATTTCCGACACCGTTCATAGATGAGGTGTTAGAAAATGTTGGTGAATATGAGCAAAACAACCTTCGTAGAAAAATGGGGATTCTTTCAATACACTGTCATGCTGTTTGGATTGAAGAACGTGCCAGCCATATTTTCGTGCATCGTTGTTGCCGCATTCAAAGAATACATACACAAGTTCCTGGAGGTCTATCTAGATGACTGGATGGCCTTTGGATTGGTTAAGCACCACGTAGCAAGCTTGCACTTGATCTTGGATACTTGCCAATGACACCAGATTGCACTGAACCTTAAGAAGTGCACATTTTTTTTATCCCTTTGGGAACCTGTTGGGACATGTGGTCTGCAAACAAGGGCTAATGGTTGGCCCAACGAATATTGTCGTTATTATAAATTTGGAAGCACTGCGAAGTGTTAAATAGCTGCGCACTACCTTGGGACATACAAGGTACTATAGGAAGTTCATCAAAAGCTATTGAAAAAGGATGTTACATTTTGCTGGAATGATGATTGCATGAAGAGTTTGGATGTCCTAAAGGGGAAATTGGCCTCCGCTCCAATCTTGGTCTTCCCAAAATGGGATGTGGAATTTCATGTACATGTTGATACATCGTGTATTTTGCTTGGATCACACAGGAGGGTACGGAGGGTGTGGATCACCCTATCATGTTTGTAAGTTGAAGATTGTTTAAATCCAGGAAGAACCATTCAACCACCAAGCGCGAGGGGTTGGCAATGGTGTATGCGCTCCAAAAATACTGACATTATTTGTTAGGAGGACATTTCAAGATGTATACCGACCATTTCGCACTGAGATACCTTGTCAATAAGTATGTGTTGGGGGGGCACATATGCAGGTGGTTGTTATTGTTCCAGGAATATGATTTCGAGGTTGTAGTCAAGCTGGGATGCCTGAACGTAGGACCAGATCATTTATCACGCATTGAGATGGGCGAGGAACCCACTAATTTGGAGGAAGGATTACCTGATGCACAACTCTTTGTCATGCATGTCGCAAATGGGCACTTCAAAGATATAATCCATTTTCTAACAATAGGAATTGTGCCGAAGGAATATTCCGTCCAGTAGAAGAAGGAATTGGTGGTGCATGCGGCGTATTTTTCTGTCATCGCGGGGAACCTATACAAAATGGGAAATGATGAGATATTGTGAAGATACGTACCTAAATTTCAAATAAGCCAGATCCTCGCAGAAGCACATGGGGGTGCTGTAGGAGGACACTATGCAGGACGAGCAACTGCACAAAAGATTCTTTGCGCAGGGTTGTGGTGCCCAACCCTACACCAAGATTCAAAAGCACAATGTAAGGCCTACGATATATGTCAAAGGAAAACCATCTGTGGAGGGAAGAGATGCCGTTAAATCCACAAATGACACTACAACCGTTTGAAAAATGGGCAATTGACTTTGTGGGACTGATCAAACCTGCGCATCCCTGCAATACTATGGGCTTATAGAACAGCGTGCAAGAAAATCATGGGACAAACCCCTTTCCGATTAGTCTATGGCATGGAAGTTGTCATGCCAATGGAATATATCGTACCTAGTCTATGAATAGTAGCACTCATAGGGATGTTGGACTGGGAATCTATGGAAGAAAGACTCGCACAATTGGAAGAACTTGAGGAGGAATGGTTCTTGGCAGGTTTTCATCAGCAGGTTCAGAAACAACGTGAAAAAGCTTGGCATGATGACCATATTAAGTTGTGCACATTCAAAGTAAATGACTTAGTACTGCTATACGACAGTAAGTTTGAAACATTTCCAGGTAAATTCAAAATGCATTGGATAGGACCATACATCGTTAAGGAAGTCACAGACAGAGGGGCGGTCCAACTCGTCAAATTAAATGGAAAACCCTTCCCAGGAAAAGTGAACGACATCCGCTTGAAGCCTTACACAGGTGGGCCGACTATCTGACTAGCCGACAATAGTACAGTCTTCGTAGTTTAGAGAGTCGGACAAAGACGCCGGACTATAAATACATATTAGTACGGTTGTATGGGAACAATTTAGTTACAGAGGTCTCAGAAGAGAGAATGCAGTAGGCTCAACAAGCAGCAGTGCAGTGCGTTGCGGACATCAAGACCATTTGGGACTAGCTGGAGGGACTCCACGCCAAGATCGTCATGTCGACAGAGTGACTCGAGGGTGAGTCACGATGTTTGTGTTGGGGGCTTGTTGGGCATGGAATCCCCCCACAACATGTTTTGGGGCTCAAAGTCCAAGTTTTGAGTGATATTTGCTGTAAAAACGCCACGAATTGTAGGCGCAGAGCACGAATTGTATGTTAGAGTCATAGAGCTGTCTGCCCTAAGTTTTGAATGTAGTGCTGGAGTGAGGCTCTAAGTTGTAAAGGAACTAAGGAATGAAGGGATAGAATACGATAACGAGCATAGAGGAAGAGTCTAAGTATCTTGGGTCGTAGTAGTAGGAAGAGGCTCTGCAGCTGAGTGCGCAGAGGTCTAGTAAAGTCCGCAACTGAGTGCGCAGACCCATGCAGCTGAGTGCATAGGGTAGGGTTGAGTCTGTAACAGAACGAAGAAAATAATAAAGAGAAGTTTTACCTAAATCCTACATATCTGTTCTAAGTTATTACATGTTTGATATTACTTTCAATTATACTATTGATTTACTGCGTGCACTTATATGAATTGTGAATATTGTGAAGTATAACTAAAAGTGTATAAATAAGTTCAGTTAATCGTCTAATATCAGGCTATGAATAAGGACTTGGGTAATAACATTGTTTAGTCCTCGAGTAGGGTTGCGTGAAGGTGGCATCTCAAGCTGTGAGTTACGGGTAAGCGCGTGTAGCGTCAAACCACGGACCACTTGATACCATCAAACATCTCCAGGGTGCGGAAACTTGGTTCTAGGACCCTCCCATGCTACTTCAGGTGAGACCTCAGTCCGCGTTCCATGGACTATTGCCGAAAGGGCCGGTACTACCGAGATTTGTTTGGCTAAATCACCGTTGAACCTGGGTCAGGCCCCAACAAGCCAAAAAGGAAGGTGAGATCCATTTTCCTTTTCATTATAAGAAATCTAATGCATTGCGAAGAGAGAATTTCAGTCATTTTCTCCCTTTCGTATATGGTAATAATTTCAGATTTAAGATTTATGGGCTTGTCTGTTAGTTGCAATTATTTTTCCAGATCCATCCCATTCAAGTTGATTTTAAATCAATATTTCGAACCTACAACTGAGGTTCATCATCAGGAAACAAAAGTATATGGAAAATTGATCAACCTTGGTTTATAATTTTTGGTTTTTGTTTCATGTAATATTTTTTTAATATATTTCCTAATTTTTTTATTTTTTTGGTTATATATATACTTTTTATTTTTTTTTTAATTAATTAATTTTCTTTTCATTTTTTTTAGTTTTTTAATTTTCAAAGGGAAAGTTGGATTTAGGAGATATCACTAAACCATATACCATCTTGTTACTCTTAGGAACATTACATAGGAATGTCACAATAATAATACTGATCTATTCTATTTCTTTGTTAACTTTAGAAAAACTTTTGACATTGTTCCTCAGTGTAACACCCCTGGTATACGCCCCCTGATTTTTATAATGTAATTATTGGTAATACTGAGAGGGGGGTGAATCAATATTTCTTTTCAATTGTTACTTTTATCATTTAGATCAATTATATTTAGAACACAAAATGAACTATAGGGATAAATGCTTTTATTAATATAATCTTTACAATGGATCAAGTACAATAGATATAAGGCTCCAACCCTAAATGAAGGCACCGATCTTCAATCTCCTAGGCTCCAACTTGTTTCCAAGCACCAACTTGGAATTTAGTGAGGCTCTAACCTCTAGGGCTTTGAACCTATCTTATCCAAGACACCAACCTTGAGTTTAGGAGCACCAACTCCAAGGAAACCAATCCTATAATTTTTCTTTGTCAATATATGTTTAGTTGTACTTCACGGCTCCCAAAGTCTTCTTCAGTGAGTCCCGTCAAACTTTAGCTATCCCCTCACTTAATCGTCACATCACATCATCAATGACAAACTTGTCATACAAAAAGTGTCACCACTTTGCATCATAATACCCAATCAATCTCTTCAAGTTACATCATCATGACATCAACACTGCATTATGATCTTCAATACAACACTTCAATGTTTCTTCAATGAAATGCACCAAGTTTTACACCAACTCTAATAATAGTTTTGCACCTTATTAAAATCTAGTCCAAGGTCAGTCCCAAATATTACTTCAAGTTACCTCCAAAGGACTGCACCAAGGATTTCACTAGCTCTTCTACACTATACCAATATTTCAACACTAGATTATCTAAAGACTACTGGACCACTGCTGCACAAAGACTTCAACACTAGATTATGACAATTCTTCTTTACAAGTGTCCTTGAACCACACTACACCAAACCACTATTCAAACTATTCCAATACTTATACACAAGGATCTATACACCATACTGCACCATCTATTCTGCACCACACTTCTTCATCAATTTTGCACCAATTTTCTTGCACTAAGACTTCAACATTGCACCAAGATTTTAGTACTACACCAAGACTTCTGCACCACAGCTTCACCAATGTCCTTACTGCACCAAAACTTCACCATTAATATTATGGAACCATGTTGCACCAAGCTGTTGTGACTATCAAGGATGCCACAAAAACAACTGAGCTCCTACAGGACTAAGGTCCAAAGTATTGTAGCTCTTCCACAATTGTGCTTACCCTTATCTTGAAGTTCGGGCATTGAGGTAACCTTAACACATAACTTCCACAATTATGAGCTTTTCTAATTTGACTGTTCCACAAATATATGTTAAACTGTTGACTGTTTACAAGGGTTGTAGTCTGAGCTTAAGAGTATATGAGAAATTTATCCAAACATTAATCTCAACATCCTCTTTAAAACAATATGAGTTTTTATGCCCAAACAAAAATATCCTTTGTTCTCCTTGGCCTCCTCTTTTATCTTTGTATTTTCATTGAAATTGATGAGTCAAAGTGAATTGTTTTGACTTATATTTATACATATTTCGTCCTCCAATGAAAAGACATGTCTCTTGGTCATGGAGTATGAGCCTACACAAGTCGGCTCACCAAAAGAAATGATTTTATTAACTGTAAAATTCAATTTCTCCCAAACTGCTTGGAGTTTCCGGCCAAATAATAGCTTGCTGGAAAGGAAAAAGTGTGCTCTAAAAGATGGTGTATATGTCATAATGAAATGCTACCTCTATGGTAGTGAAAAGTAATTTTCTATGTGATTGTCCTTAAATTTTTGTGCATAAAATATTTGGAACAATATGAGGAATGTTTTGGGACAGCGTGGCTTCTCTATTTTTTTGCACCAATAATGTCATCATGATAGTATCCAGCATCATGATGAAGGTATATCGTCATGTATTTAGTGATAGTGCAGTAATATGTCATAGTGAAACCTTCATTAATTTGACAAAGACACCAAAGTAGTCTTCCAAATATGTCAAAGTGTGGTCATTCTTTAAAGAGTATGACATTATTGCATGTATGATTTCATCAATTATAATCCTCCACTTCAAAGGCTTGTATATTGGCACCTAAGTTCTAGATCACCAATCAAGGCACATGATTGGCACTCGGTAACATTATAGTTAGTTCAAGGAATTGTTCGAGCAAGACTTCTTCATTAGTTTCTTGACATCTTCGTGGCTTGACATCTTCTTCAAATAAGAGTTATGACATCATCATTTGGAACCAGGCATCTCAAGAATATTTTCCATCTCGGCTAGTGCCATATTGACATCAATGACAAGCTAGATTAACAGTAATTGTACCTTGATAATAAATGATTATAAATTTATTTGAATGAATTGAAGAGTGGGGCTGCATATCCATGATCTAAAGGGGAAAAGGAAGAGGAACATGAGTGGTGTTAGCTAGCACCACTACTTAATCAAATGTGTAGCTAGCAAGAAATATCTTGAAGAACGTTCCATGAGGAACATGAAGAGAAACCCAAGAAAAAGGATTAAAATAAATTTGAACAAAAAGAGGTGGTTGGCTTTTTGTTGAATGAAAGAAGTTTGAGGACAAAATTGGATTTTTGGGCAAGGATCCAAACTTGTGAGCATGATTTTCAGTTGAGTTTGCTTCAAAAATCCTCTTGGATTGCGATTTGGCATGGGTGTGACTGCTGCAAGAAATACAAGTTGTAGCTAGCCTATATTTGGGTGGAAAATCAAAGTCGCACCTTTAGTTTCAACCATTGTTAGATCTCATATAAGTGTTATCAATTGTGAGTTATGAATATGATGGTTAGTTATTTATTTAAATGATTGTATAGCTTTGTGATAATTTTGCATTGCTATAGGAAATTGTTGCATGGAATCAATAAGAAAAATGCCTTGATTGTTCTGTGGATTATATTGAAATTCTACCTTCAGTCTCTAAGAAAGATGTCTTTATTTTTATGTGCAAGTTAATATGTTGCATGTGGACATGCAGGGATTTGTGATTACTATTTCTCACCTTTCTGTTATGACTTTTCATCTAGGAATTTCTAGAAGCTTAATCTTGGAATATAGAGAGGGTAATCCCCCTAATCATCTAGTCCAAATTCTAGATCTTGGGTCAAAACATTTTAGGAGATATGATCAGAGGAAGTTCAAGCTTCCTAGACGGTACTAAAATTGTGCATCAAAAATGTGATGTTGGAATTTCTGGTACAACATTTCTTCTGGGAGGTTCCAAAACATGAAACTTGGATCACAGTGAGGGAAAATCTTGTTGATCATCTAGTCTAACTTTTGGATCTTGGGTCATGATTTTTTAGGAGGTATAATTAGAGGAAGTCAAGCTTCCTAAATGTTCCTAAAATCGTGGTTCAAAAAGGTCATGTTGTTATTTCTACTATAACATTTATTTTAGTAGGTTTCAAAAGTTGAAACTTAGACCATAGTGAGGGGGAAATCTAGTTGATCATATCATCTAAATTTCATACCCCAAGTCATGATATTTTAGTAGATATGATAAGAGGAAATTGAGCTTTGTGAATTATCCTAAAATCGTGCTTCAAATTGGTCATGTTAACATTTCTGCTATAACTTTTCATCTGAGAGGGTTCCAAAGATTGAAATATGAACCACAGTAACAAAAAATCCCTCTGATAATTAGGTTCAGTTTTTAGATCTTGGACTACTATAATTTAGGAGATATGCCCTGAAAAATTGGCTATATTAGTTTGCATGCAAATTTTTTGAAGAAATACCTAAATGTTTTAATGATTCATTACATACAAACTATTTGATGAAATGCCAATGAATTTTTTTTTTGTGGATGGGGACAATATTGTTATATGGTAGTATTGTTGTAGTTGATATATCCTATTTTCATGAAAATAATTTTCTATATTAGTTTTTCTAGAAAGTGTTTGAAGAAATGAATAAATGGTTTAATATTTTGTTGCATACAAATTATTTGATGAAATTCCCAAACAATAATGTTGTTTTGTGGATGGAGATAGTATTATTGTATGATAGTATTGTTGTATCTGATATATGCATATTTGCATGCAAATAATTTGAAGAAATGTACTAAAGGTTTTGTATTACAATTTGCATATAGACTACTTAATAAAATACCTCAAAGACAAAAAACAAAAGTTGCATGATTGAGTGGTATTGTTTCTATACACTATTGTATGGAGGAAAACTCAACGAACTTTATCAAATATGAAGGGAGAATTACAACCTAGTTGTCTGATCCAACACCATCCTCCCAGCATCAAATCCCTCTTCACCTCATGAAAAGCAAGATCACATCAACAATACAATGCTCTTTCTCAACCATAAACTATCAGCATTTCCTTGCAAATTACAAAATTCCAGCCTCCAGATCTCTCAGATGAGGGATCCATTTATAGATGTGTGCAAGGGTGTGAGTCATCTCTAGGGTTTTGATTAGTGTCATTCCACTTGTTGTTTTTGGTTCCACTTGGAGATTTATTGGATCTCTTACTCATCCTTGTGCGAATTCAGAGGGGCAAGTGTCATAGGAGAAGTTTCTAGAAGATTCCATGAGCATCCACTTAGAAAACTATCTTAGACATTTGTCCATCCTTGCTCATCGCACCCTACAGAAGGCCTTATCAGTATGCATTGCACCTGGCTAGTGTAGGAGTCAGTATGCATCGCACCTTGATAGTGGAGCGGTCAATATGGTCCTGTTTTGGCCAGTTCTGAATGGTTTTTCAGGTGGAACTTTTGGGGAATGATGTAATTAGTTGACCATGATCCTTTAAGGTATGAAACAACACTTTTAGGGGTTAAAGAGCCCTTAGTTTATCAACATATAAGATTGGGGTTGCAATGCCCAAATATGTCTATAACAGGTATGTTTCTGTTAGTATGTTACAAGTGGAATTAGAGCAATGTTTCTGATTCGATTTCATACAAAACACTTGACAAAATATATACAAAAAAGTACTTCTCAATTGGTTGTATATAAAATATTTGAATAAAGACTTACATGTAAAGTGTTTGACGAAATGTATGAGAGATGAAAATAAAGTTTTTGCAAGTGTGGTTAGGATAAATTCAATAGGGGTATGTGACAAATTTGTGTGAGTGCTAATTGTGAAGGTAACAAAAGAAAGAAGAAAATTTTGGGTACCCTGAAACCTTTGTAGGTTATTGAGGGGATTGAGTATGTTACAAAGTGATATCAAATATTCCAGGTTCAACACTTGAACTAGATGGGCTCTAGGATAGGTGAAATGACAAGAAAAGGTGCTATTTTAAAAGAATGATTGTTTATTAGGTGCAAGTGTTTGTTGTTTGATGAATTTTTTCAGTGATTGTGTACTACATGCATATGTGTTTATATGAAATTATTATGTTGTATATACTAATACATTGATGTTACATAAAGATTGGTTTGAGTTGATGCAATAAGATAAACTTGCAGAATGCTAACTAGATTCCCTAGAGCATCCCAATAGGAATTGCAAAAGTTTATGACTGAATGATATAGTAAAAATTACAAAGGGAAAATCTCTAGAGCGCCTCTTGATGCAATTATTAATTATTATTTTTTAAATAATTTACATTTAACAAAATTGAGAAAAAATTGTAAATAACATTTTTAAGGGGGGAAATCAATTTAAAAAAAAATATTTTATTCCAAAAAAAAATTGAAAAATGCATTGTTGTTCTCTTTTTTGGAGTAGTATATAAGTGAGAGTTTTTGGAGTTTTCAGTGGATTATTGGCCAAAATCCGACGAAAAAATTTGTGGCCAAATCTTGATTTATGTTGTTTAAACTGGTTTTTTGACTACATATATGGATTCAACACCCTTAAAAATCCTTGGGGCAATTTGATTGTGAAGAGTTCACTGTCAAACTTGTGATTTCAAATAATACTTGTTGGATTCTCGATAAATTAAATTGGAAAACAAACCAATTTTTTTCCGAAAAAGTTGCACTTAAAGACTATACATTTTTTTGGGGAAAAATTATTTAAAAAAGAAAAGAAAAAGAAAAAAATATTAAAATGCTAAAAAGATAAAACATAAAAACTAGAAAAAGGATAAAAAGGCATCCTAACAACAAGAGGTGGTTGGTTTTTTGTTTAATGAAAGAAAGTTCGAGGACAAAATTGGATTTTTGGGCAAGAAGCCAAAATTGTGAGCATGATTTCTAGCTGAGTTTGCTTGAAAATTCCCCTTGGATCGTGGATCTAGCTCAGGGGTGATTGTTGCAAGAAACATAGGCTACAACTAGTCTATGGTTGGGTGGAAAATTGAAGTCCCATCTTCACTTTCAGCCATTGCTAGGTCTCATATAAGTGTTATTAATTGTGAGCTATAAATACGATGATTAGTTCTTTACCTGAATTTAATGTATAACTCTATTATAATTTTGAATAGTTGTAGGAAAATGTTGCATGGAATCAATAGGAAAAATGCCTTGATTGTTCTATGGATTATATTAAATTATACCTTGAGACTGTAAGAAAGATATCTTGATTTTTAAGTGCAAGTTAATATGTTTCATGTGCAAGTTACTAATTCTCACCTTTTTGCTATAACTTTTCCTCTAGGAGGTTCCAGAAGCTGAAAGGATCATAGTGAGGGAGATCTCCTTGCTCATCTGGTTCAAATTTCAAATATTTTAGTAGATATGATTAGAAGAAGTCAAGCTTCTTGAATTCTCCTAAAATCATGCATCAAATAGGTCATGTTGGAATTTCTGTTATAACTTTTCTTCTTGGAGGCTCCAGAAGCTAAAACTTGGACCATAATAAGGGAAAATCCTTCTAGTCTTCTGTCCAACTTTCAGATCTTGGATTGTGATATTTTAGGAGATATGATCAAAGGAAGTCGGGTTTCCTTAATGCTCCTAAAATTGTGCTTCAAATAGGTCATGTTGGAATTTATACTATAACTTTTCTTTTGGGAAGTTCTAAACTTGGACCATAGTGAGGGGAAATCCTACTGATCATTTGATCCAATTTTTAGATCTTGGGTCATGATATTTTAGGATATATGATCAAATGAAGTCAAGCTTCTTGAATTCTCCTAAATTCGTGTTTCAAACTGGTCATGTTATCATTTCTGCAATAACTTTTAATTTGGGAGGTTCCATATGTTGAAATCTGAACCATAGTGAGGGGAAATCCCAATGATCATTTGTTTCAATTTTTATGACTTGGACTACTATAATTTAGGAGATATTGCCTAAAGAATTTCCTAGATTAGTTTGCATGCAATGTGTTTGAAGAAATTCCTAAATGGTTTAATGATTCATTGCATACAAGCTCTTTAATGAAATGCCCCTATGGATGGGGACATTATTGTTGTAGCTGATATATGCCTATTTGCATGCAAATACCTGCTATATTAGTTTGCATGCAAAGTGTTTGAAGAAATGTTTAAATGATTTAATTATTCATTGAATACAAACTGTTTGATGAAATGCCCCAATGAAAATGTTGTTTTATGGGGATAGTATTGTTGTATGATGGTGTTGTTGTAGCTGCTATATGCCTATTTTCATGTAAATAGTTTGAAAAATGTGTTTTATTACAATTTGCATACAAACTATATAAAATACCTCAAAGACAAAATTCAAAAGTTTCATTATTGAGTGATATATTTTAGTTAGTATGTTACAAGTGGAATTAGAGTGATGTTTCTAATTTGATTTCATACAAAATGTTTGATAAAATGTATACAAGAAAAATACTACTCAATTGGTTGTATACAAAATATTTGAAGAAAGAGTTATATGTAAAGTGTTTGACGAAATGCATGAGAGATGAAAATCAGGTTTTTGCAAGCATGGTTAGGATAAATTTAATAGGAGTATGTGATAAAGTGGTATCAAAGATTATTGTCAAGCTAGTAAAAAGGAAGAAGAAAATTTTGAGTACGTTGTAACCTCAGTAAGTCATTGAGAGAATTGGGTATGTAACAAATTGGTATTAGATCTTCTAGATTCAACACTTGAAATGCATGGGCTCTAGGATAGGTGAAATGAAAAGTAAAGGTGCTATACTCGATCTTTGGAGATTAAAATTTGGAGCTCTATGTTATTTTAAAAGAATGGTTGTTTGTTGGATGCAAGTATTTGTTGTTTATTGAATTTTGTTGGCGATTGTGTGCTACCTGCATATGTGTTTATGTGAAATTATTTTGTTGTATATATGAATAGACTGGTGTTACTTAAATATTGACTTGAGTTGATACAACAAGATAAACATGTAGAATGTTGACAAGATTCCATAGAGCATCCCAACAAGAATTGCAATAGTTCATGACTGAATGATGCAGTCAAAATTATGAGGGGGAAATATCTTAACTTATTTCTTGCTATTTTATATTTTTCTTAGATGTTTTGAGAAGTTGTCATAAGTTGATGAATAATAGCACAAACATGACAAAATTCAAGAGATGAAATAGTTTAGAGATGCATTTCCATCAAATAGATATTAAATAATGATATGTTAGATGCATGAAGGTATGCTAGGTACATATAGTATTGGATGTGTAGGCATAAAGACTAAGTATTATGTTGTTGTAACATGATTCACATGACTAATAGTTGTTAATGATAAACATGTTACCAAGATTAGGTTGATAGCACAATTGGGAAACCAAAGAAAGTGTTGCATGTAGTATTGGGGAAACAATGCTATGGAAAAGAAGGTGTTAATGAGATCCTAACAAAGGTGACACACATACCTGTTGATATGCATGCTATGAAAATGTGGTGAGTACATTAGTATGATGTTTGCTACTAGCAAGTGGTCTTCTCTAGATGAGTGTTCTAAAAATGATTGATTATGATTCGTGAACTTTATGCACACTTAAAGTATTGATGGAATGCTTGACTAGGTGCATGATATGAGTATGTGATTATGGCATTGCAAAAATGAATGATCATGTTTTAAGACAATTGTACTAATACAATGTGTGTTGAGGCAATTGATATGCACAAGAGTGCAAGTGGGTGTTAGTTGTATCACTATGGCTAATGACTATACTGATTGCAGACTATGTCATGGATACTAACCTTCGTAAAAGGATGATTTCAAAATTTGATGATGATAGTTTGGGTAAAAGGTCTATTTCCAATCTTGTGATAACATGGTTATAAACATACTGATATGTATTCCTGATTCTTGGAATGTGTGACTAACATGAATTGTAGATGTGTGAATGGCTACGGATCAACATGCTTGGTATTAGCATGACAAGGTAACAATCGATTTGTTTATGTTGATCTAACTAACAACTGGGTGTTTGTGAAAGCACATAAGTAAAAATATGGCCAATGGTATGGTGCAACATAGCATGGACCAGGTCCATCATGAAAAAGAAATGGGAAGTTCCCTTAAAAGAGCATATCCTCCAAGAGCTATTTTGAGGGATGTTAAAATTTTAAGGTTGACATGAAACCTTGGAAAAGACTTTGTTTGATTTTGTGTATATAGATATATGGTGATGAAAGACACAATTAACACTGCAACTCATGGGATTCATTTGTTGTGGGT